>OY986436.1:201963723-202063723 GCA_963920525.1 Dichetophora obliterata | reverse complement strand
TGTACGGTACGTATTCAAGTATGTGGGAAGATTTACGATCAAACGAGCAATAAATTCGCAACAAGTGAGCTCAGCTAGACTCACCCGAGAACCCAGACGCATTAAATCAAATTAATCACTGTTGTAATTGCAACGGCGGCGCACAGTGGAGCAAGTTGGCCATTTAGAAAATCGAAAAAAAACTAAAATGCAATAATTGAACAAACTGTGAATACTATCTGAAAGCTAATACTTCAAACTATTTAAATATGAAAAAAATACTAAAAACATTTGCAGTGTTGCTGCAGAGTTGACGTTTTACATCTATAATTTTTTTACTATTTCAGGAGTAATATTTTTAAAATACTGCAGCATTGTCAATTTTCCACCGATTCTTACGTTTTTATATCACTTTTTTTTAAATACTTGAATTTTATTATTTTGCACAAAAGCGGTAATTATAATGTAGTATTTTTTGAAAAATTTTCGATTGAATATCATGTAAAATTGGAAAAATTTTCCAAATTTAAAAAAGAAAATTAAAAAAATAAGAAATAAGAAATAATACCACTGTAAATTTTGAATATTTTTTAGAGAATACTTTAAAGTTTAGGAAAAACGTGCTGCTACCACTAGGTGCACTTTTGGAGTAATATAGCTTTTCCTGTGGCACTTAAAACAAGCGTTTCAAAAATTAAGTTTTTTGTTCTTAAATTACGACGAACTTGTTGGATTAATTGAGATATTATCTTTATTGTTTTATTTTGAAAAGATAAAACTTAACATAAAATAAAAATATTATATTAATAATTGTACAAAAAAAATTATTAAAATTTGATCAAAAACCGCCTTTTTTTTAAATGTTTTTTAATTATATATGCAAAAAGTAAAGAAAAATACCTTTCTATTTTTTTTTATATTTTATAGCCAGAAGTGCAAACTATAGAAAAAATACAAATTCAGTGACCTGAAGAGCGCATAAAAGACTTTTTCTGTCAACCACCATAAAACTGATATTCAGTGAAATTTACATTAGTCTTTTTTGTATTCAGCTTGTTTACTTCATATTGCTCATTTCATGCAAGACCGTCACAACTCAAAATTTGGATTTTTTTAGTTAAATTTACAGAAATATCCATTGTTATTATATCTTCAATTTAAGTGAATTCCTGGCCGATTTGCTGTTAAATGACGGTTTTGCAGATACTTGTGTCGTTTTGACTATTAGCGATTTCTTCACTTTTTTGTATCAATAACGTTTCATTTCATTTCGGTTTATACCAAAATTTATTTTAAGTTTCTGCATAATTTTTCAACAATAACGACTTATTATACCATAAACCATTTGTTAAATAAAAATCCAAGCGAGTAACCAAATATATTTTGTAGTAATAAAGTACCAACTCAAAACGTGCCATCTCTCTAGCTCAAAAGTATGTTATCATATTGTTGCAAAATCGTCACAGCTCAAAATGAAACATTTTTTAAAATTAGTTTTTGTTGTAATAATGTCACAACTCAAACAGACACTTCCAAAAATATTGCTTAAAAATTCACTATTGACGCAAAATGAAAAATTTATGTTATTTTTGGTAGAAAATATAAAGAACTACGAATATTCTTAGCAATTTTCAGTCTACCTTTACAATTAATGGTCGTGATGTCATTTCAAACTTTCATAAGGCTCTCCTGAAAAATACTACATTTTTAGTTGTGACAGTCTTGCAAGAAATGTATATACTTTAAATGTAAATACGATATGTATATTACTTAAAAAAAATATTTATTTATTCAAGTTCTCGGGCTCAAGGTCTTATTTATAAATAATTTATTTCTTTATCAAGTCTTTATTAATTTATTGTTTTTCTGAGGTCGCCAAACTAACTGAAATTACAAAAAAATATTTATGTCTTTTTTAAATTTCGAGCTGGAATAATTTCTTGCCAGCCCTCAAAATGGATTGCTGCACTAAGCCAGTTTCGACAGTACTTACTATTCTTTTATTTTTAATGTTGTCTTTATTTCAATAATATTAGATTCATACCTTACTTTGCATCGGTATAATGAGTTAAACAGGTTGTATTTGCATAGAATTCAAACAGAAATATGCAAACATATTATTAAAATGCAAGCATTTTATATTTTTTACTATGAGTTCATTGCTTTACTGATAAGCAAAATTTAGTATTTATTTATTTATCCATCCCCAAATTTTATATTAAATTATAAAAACCAATGTCGAAATGTATACCAGCCTCTACCTCCAATTTTAATGCTCAGTATTTTTTAGGAACAAAGTACAAGTAGTAGCAGAAAGCGGCAGCGATCATTCAAAAATGTTTCTTCAAAAACGCAAAGGCGAAGAGTACAGCAACTAGTTGCTTCAAATTAAAAAAGTAGTAGCCTACATTGATAAACAAAATAGGTGTATTAAAATAGATGATGAGTGCTTATCATATAAAAAAGCCATAGGCCGCGTTCATAGTGGACGCTTTGGCTGAAGCTGATGCATAAAGCTGCTTTGTCGAGCTTTTTTTGATCATAGTGAACGCTTATTCAACGCTGCACAAAGTAGCTTATTGAGCTTGTTGGTGTTCATAGTGCGCGCTTTATGCTTGTGGTTGACTGATACTTTGTGTTCATTTTTTTATTTGAAAAATAATGCTGTCAATTGTGTTTTGCAAAGTAAATGAAAGATTTGTTGTTTAATGAGTATGCAGATTCACCAACGAAAGATCAAACTAATAACAAACAAAAGTTCAAAGGAACTTAAAAACACAACGGTGGAAGGCACAAAAAGTACCCAAGAAGTACGCAAGAACAACGAAAACTGTGTAAGATAGAATACAAGTGCATAAAACTGAATAGCACCACAAAATGAAATAACAACGGTTAAAACTTTAGCACAAAAAAATATCCAACAAATAGAACAAAATCAGCGAAAATATTTTTAACAGGCAAAATAGATAAACAAGCACCGAAATTCATTTAAAAGTGTAGTACGACGCAATCTATAGTAATAAAACTCATTTTCTGTTTGTTTGTTTGTTTGTTTTGCCTTTATACAAATCTAAACGGCTCAACAGATTTCGCTCAAACTAGGTAAACATATTAAGTGCATCCCAACTTAAAATGTTACAAACTTAGTTTTTTCCACGCCCCCTTCAAAATTTTTTAACTAGCAGTAATTTTGTTATTATAATACTTTTTATGATCTAAGTTTTTTGTATATTTAATTTTAAAAAATTTCTGTTATTTTGACATCAAAAACACTCACATATCTTCAAAATTGGAGAAATTTTCAGTACAACGACTTTTTCATAAAACATTGTTACCTAAGAATGAGAAAAGAACGACATGAAAATCAAAGTTTGTTCTTTCGATGCAAATATCTCTGCTGTCCATTAATATATGTCATTCAAATTTTTTTGTTCAAAAGTTCAATAAAATCACTTCACAAAAATAGG
This sequence comes from Dichetophora obliterata, assembly GCA_963920525.1. Classification (NCBI taxonomy): domain Eukaryota; kingdom Metazoa; phylum Arthropoda; class Insecta; order Diptera; family Sciomyzidae; genus Dichetophora; species Dichetophora obliterata. Next base: position 202,060,277 of record OY986436.1, on the reverse strand, counting down.
TCGAATTGTAACGTTAAGTCAGTGTATATATGTTTTATGATTATGTCAAAAAAGGTCCAAAATATTGACTTTTTACTCAAAAAATGACTCAAAAATTGTTGTTGTTGTAAAAATGAAATCAATTAAAAATTGCACATCTGGCTACCTTTTATATGACATAGTAATTATTTGCAAAAATTCTTCCAGCTAAGCGCCAAAATTATTTTACTGTTTTTGTCATCAGAACAACAAGGGTACCTTTGATTTTTTTCGCGAATTTATTTTTTCCAAAATGTTGTTTTTATATTTTTTTTTTATAAGTCTCAAATATTATTTATGTGAAAAAATTACTCCAATATCTCTTTCCAATCAAAATTTATGGCTAAAAATCCATTTTTTCATACCAGTTATATTAATAATAACTGAGTTTTGTTTTAAAATCCTATATATAGTTTGAATGTCCCCATTTATCTCTACACTCAGAAAAAAACACCTATCTTTTTGTGATAAAAACTTTCTCTATTTTCGATAATAGAAATTTTCTTTATTTCAAATAAAATTTACTTCAATTATAATAATATTTTCACATTTTCGAAGAAATATTTCCTTCCTTGTGGGAAATGAAAATATTTCATGTCTCTAATAATGATAAGTATTTTTCTCTCACTGAAAAAAATCTCATTTATAGAGAAAAATTTATAGAAAATTAAAAATGTTCTCTATTGTTGATAAATAATTCACTATGCGAAATATTTTCTTCAATAACAACAAATCATATCTCAAAAATTAAAAATGCTTCTTCTCAAAAATCGATATATTTTTCTTATATTCAATGAGGTACGAAAAAAATAGAAAGCGTGAGAGCAATTGATTAATGTTGTGAAAAGCAAGTGTTGCATATTCTGCATATTATGACGATTGTTCCTTCAAAAGGTTTTTTTTTACTTAACATAGCTACACAAAGTTATGTTGTTTATTACTATTGTTTCTTTGGATGCATTTACAAAATCGTTTTTCAGAATAAATTTCTGGAATATTTATAAAGAGTCCCGAAAAACAATGCCATGACAATAATTCTACCTCTCAACACATTTTTAACTAATATTTTTAAAACCGAATCATAATTTGATATTAATACTTCTACTTTGTGTAGAACTGAGTTAAAATAAATGTTTGACAAAAATAATTTTTTAATCGTAATTGCGGATATACTTCTGTGTTTTAAAGAAAAATTTACGCAATAAAGAAATATGTTGTATCAATGTTAAGAAAATATATCTTTCTTTTAAAAAAAATTGCTATTTTTTAAGAGAAACTATAAACGCAACTTAAAGAAAACATTTATAAAAATGAAATAAATATTTCTCTGTTTTCGGGAAACACAATAAATAAAACGTTTGAACGTATTATAAAGAAATATTTTTCTATTAAAGAGAAGGTCTCTTTTATTAATGAGAAAATATTTCTCATTTTCATGGAGCATTTTTGGAGCAAAGTCAATACCATTTTTCACTTAATATGATGTCTTTTTTCTCATACTGCGATAAACTTTTTTCTGAGTGTAAGAATGTAGTTTTGTGTCTAGAGTAATTACGAAAATTTTGGTTTATATAAAATCTTCCTTATAGTAACCTACTTATTTTTTTACCTCCCCGTCCCCCTCCTGTTAAATTTGTTTTGTTGTGATGGCTCTATTTTTCTCCTTATTGAGTCACCGTTGTCACTCAGTTCTTTATCAATGGTACTTTAAATGTGGCATATATATCACCATTTCATCGAAAAGATGACTGTGACTAAGAATGCTGTAATAGTTAATATTTTCATGTAATCAGTTTCAGCTATATGGCGATATAATAAAATATATGCGCATCTGGTCAGCACAACTATTTCATTGGTTTTGATCTGTGCTTTAAATTAACAGATAGATGGCGCCGCATTTGTAAGTACTGTGGGTACAAACTATACACTTTGCGGTGAATAGCCGAATGATGTCTACCAAAATTTTATTCAAATTTACCCCAAAATTTAACCCCAGACGTTTGGGATTACGGACAGGTGGCGCTATTTTCTGCTTACAAAGGAATATCTGATGTTCTTATGTAGCTAGCAGATAAGTTTTGCGAAATTTTTTGCGAAAATGCTATTGCTACCAAACTTTTAAAATGTCAAATAATGCAGTACTGCCAGTTTTTTTAGTCGCAGCGTCATCTAGCCGTCAGTAACGGCTAAGTGTTGTCTACTTTTACAGTTGCGCTTTCAACACTTAAAAACATAGAATTGGATCAATTTAAATGCCCAGCTCACTTGCTGGATTATTTGTTGTTTGTTATTTGTTGTTGAAAAAAAAACAACATTATTTTGCTGTGAGAGCAAGCAAGGTGGAGATATAAGCGCTGAAAAGCATTTGAAAAGAAGCTTTATGCTGGTACTATGAACACTTTGAACTTTTCCCATATGATTATACACAAAGCGTTTTTCAGCTAAACCTCTCGGCTAAGCGTTAAAAGCGTTTACTATGAACGCGGCCTTAGCCTTAGCTCCACTTTTAGTGAAAATAGAAGGCTCGTGTTATAGTGCTAATGGGGATTTAATAGGGATTTGAGCTCAGGCCATAGCCTATATAAACAAAAATTTACCTTAGAAGAGCAAAGTGACGAGTTCTTATTTGTCGAAGCTTTGGTGCAATTTCGCATAACTAACTTAATAAAAAATAATGAAGAGTGGGGTAATAAAGTTCCTTCATTCTTGTCATTCTTAAGACCAATTACATTTTCGTGCATACATAAAAATAGAACACTTGTTGAAGCTTAAGAGCTACACAGTAAAAAATTTGAGGAAAAATTTTATTTTTTTTTATAACATTTGTGAGGTATAAACTTTTTTATTCCACATAATTTATAAATTTTATATCACTCAATATTATAAAAATAATAAAACAAATATAATTTAAAAATTTCATATGGATGTCATGTGTTAATCAAAATATATTCTGGTTCGAAAGAAAAAATTCACCGAAATCGGAAAATTTAAAAATGTTTCGATTGATCTGACGTGAAAAATGATCTGAAAAAATTTATAAGATTTGATGGTATAAATTTTAAAACATTTTTGGTTCAGATTTATTTGTATACAAAATAGTATAAAATTTATGCTCATATTTTTTACTGTGTACAAATGAAAAATCAAAGCAAAATTTTAACATTTACAGCAATTATTAAAGAAAAAACCATTAGTGATGAATTCAAAATGCATTTGACCATTTGTGATTGGCGCTATCCTTAATTAATTGGAAAATTTTAAATTGAAGATAAGTCAATTATGGAAGGGAATAAAACAAGGATGCACTTGGAATTTAAAAGAAATGGGGTTAATTGTAGATAGGATAAATCAGGGGTACGGCAGCTCGAATGATGGCAAAACAGCTAGAAGTTTTGTTAAAATTTAAAAGTGTAGCAGCTAAGATAACAAACTTGGATTTGAATCTATTAAAAAATTTTAAATCTTCTCTTCAGGGTAATAAAGGTGAATATTTTCAATTAGCGAAAACAAGTGAAATTTTATGGTACGATTATTCCTAGTACCAAATGCCACCAACAGTCCATAAAACTCTTGTGCACGGATGTACAATAATTAAAAATTTCATCTTGCCAATCGGAATTTTTCTGAAGATTCTTTGGAAGCAAAGCACAAAGACATACGAAAGTTGCAAGAAACTGTGTAATGATAATCTGATGGTTGCGCTTCTTATATCATCTGAGCCCCGAATGCATTGCGGTAACAGTCTTAAGCTTAAACATGGTAAAGATATTGATATAGCAAATAATGTTTATAATGACGAAGTACTGCGTGAGAAAGAACAGGCGGAGGGGGGTGGAGGGGAAAAACTTTTATTTATATTTTTTTATATTATAATGAATCCAGTGGAAAATGAAGACTATCCATGTATTATTTGAATTAATTTTGTTACATTATTTATAAACAAAGGCAAATGTTTTTACTTTTTTCTGATTTTCATTGAAGATTTACCGCAGAAGGCATTTTAGCTAGTGATACGCTGGTAGTGCTTTTATTGGCGTCAATACACCTTCCATGGTCGCTGTATTGATGAGTGCTTCTGTAAGGCCTACCTTTTGAAGGTTTCGAGTATTTTCATGTTATTTTATAAGAAAAAATTTTTTTAAAAAATTTAGAAAAAAATTATTACTGATCAGATCAATTAAAAAAATATCAAAACTTTATGAAAATAAAAAAAAAAATTTTTTGGCCCAAGCTGGGTCTCGAACACGCGCTCCCGAAAGCTTACTTTCATTTGTAATGAAGCAAAATAAGCTGAGGTTCGTAAACAAATGCGGTAGACGAGTAGATAAGATGCTGGATTGTCACATGAGAGAACGTTGGTTCAAATCTGGAAACTCTAAAAAGTGTTTTTATTCCAAGTTGATATTTATATTGCTTTTCTTTCTAATGTACATTCTCAAAAAGGGCTTCTAGCAGGCTTCTTTAGAGTCGCCAGAGAGGAAGGCATAGAAAAATTTCTAGTTTCATATAAAAAAGTTAATGGGCTTGGAAATGAGTACGGAAGGTATTGGTAATGAGTACGGAAAGGCTAAGAAATCTATATGATGGCCTGATAGAAGCGCTTCAAAGCCCTGCTTTCGCCCACTAGGACTATTCTCAATAATTGTTAGCATGTATACAGGAACAAATATTTTTACACAAAATCCAAATTCATATTTATTTATATTTGTGTAACATTTTATGTTTTTTAAGTGTTTGGAAATATAATTTTGTATGGGAAATATGAGTGTTTTTTCAACGATTTAAAACATTTCTTCTCAATAATATTCTGTTGTTTTAGGTGTTGTTTGTGTGTGGAATTACATTCTTTTACGACTGCTTTTGCAGGAATTTTGCCACTTTTAGAATAGAATTTGTATGGGATTCCAATTTGTATTCCGATAACGTTTACTATCAATGGTCGCATGTCGTATGAAAACGTCCCACTGTGCGGCGGCGGCAGCAGCAGCGCAATAAATACCACAATTGCAAGAGTAGAGCAACAACAACGTCTGCAGTACAAAGTTACTCATTCTACTAACAAGCGTAAACGCCATAAATAACGACATTTACAAACATAACATACAACGTAATGCAGCATAACGTAACGCCAAAACATAAGAACTGTACTACATTGAAATGCCAGAAAACAAAAATTAATATTATGCAATTTATGTAGCTCATTTTAATAATTTATACCGATGCAAGCTCATAACCACTGCTGCTGCTGTTGAGGGAAGAGCATTGAATATAAATTTGTATAAAATAAAAATTAGCATTTTAAGGTTAAGCTGAAGACAAAACAAACAAAAAAAGAAAAAAGCTTAGCTCGAGTATGGCGCCGAGAACGGATGTGAATTGCGAGTGTGCAAGTAAGTAAAGAAGGAAAATAAGTTAAAGTATATTTATTTGCGAATTCAAAAATGTTAATATCAATAGATACAAAAAGATGAGAGTGAAAAAGAGAAATTATATACAATTTTATTGTGCTGTCTGCGCATGCGTACATTCTCTGATCGTAAATTATAGTCAAATTTATGACCATGTTATACAATGCAAATTTGTGCATAGAGCAAATTAATGCGCAACAAAAAAATTTAAGTTGCTGTAAAATACCATATTTTATGTTTTTTTAAAATTTACGATATTAATTAAATGAATGCTATTACGACTGTAGAGCAGAGCAGGAAGCGTGTTAATTTTAGATTGTTTTGATAAGCCAATAAGCACAGATACCGCAAATGTTTCCATTTTTAATGAACATAATATGAGTTAAGTGTAAAGTTTACGATATTGGATAAAGCTACGATTAAATTGCTTTAATGCACGCAACGTGTAAATCTTAGAGAGTTGAGTTAAGAAAATAATAAAAACGGACAAATTTTAACTTTATGACAATTTACGATATTAATTAAACTAATGGTTTTATTACTTTTAGTTGGCTTAATGACAAAACATATAAATGTTTGAGAGTTTTGATAAGCCACTGAACAAAAAAAAAATTCGATTATTCTCAATGCTGTTAAGATGATGTACGTAAGTTAAATTTTAAGTTTTTGAAAAGTTACGATATTAATTCTAATGCTTGTTACTGCACACATAACAAGTGCTTACGAAAAATAAAAAAAGACAATAGTAAAAACAATAGTAATATTTGTGTGTTGTCATTTACGATATAATTTACGATACGCTAAATTTATTATAAGTTTCTGATAAAATTTTTTAAATCTTGTGATTATATAAAAACCATATGTTTTGTGACTTCCAATTAAATTTTATGACCTCCTGAAATTAAGACATGTACAATTATGCTGTACTGTTATGCTGTTATACTGTTATTTAAATGGTTGAAAATTGGAAATTACAATATTTCTTAACGTGCTAAAATTTAAGCAATTATTGCTATACACTGCAATCTCAAAACGGTTTTACATCAAGTCCATTTGAAATATAATGTTGGACTTTTTAGTCTAGTGAAAAGTGCGCTAGACTATCAACCCAGAGGTCCCCGGTTCGAATCCGGGCTCGGGCATGGTTTTTTCACTTTCTTTGTTCTTTCCTACACTTAAGAATTGAAGGAAAATGTGGAATCAAAGGACAGGAACAACTAAGGGCTGGAAATGCTTGCCGAGGTTAAGTCATAATACTAGCCTCGGTTACAAGCAATTCAAATTGCCGTTCACGTTTGTTTCGCCTTATCAATAATGCACGTATGGTCCCAATCGATTTTGAATAAAATTCATATCTCAAACATATCTTAGCCGAATGTTAAGTTTAACACTGTGTTACAGTGAAAAAAAATTCGACTTGAGACATAGTAATGGTTGTAGGTCTGGTTGAACATAAGTTAACTGCGTTCTTAGTTTTTAGAATATACCCTCAAAATCGGGATTTGTGATCAAAAAGTTACTTTTAGGTAGGTGCATGTATAGTTTGTTCTGTAACTCCGTTTCATCTTTCTTAGTTATTAAAATTGATACGTTAATAAAAAGAAGAAAAATAGGCCTTTAAAACAGTACATAGACCGTTATTTAACCAATCGAATTGAAAAAGTTACAGGTAAAATCATTTGAAAATTTATCGTTTGTTTAATTTTGTCAACTTTAACAACGTTTTGTTGACAAATTTTGTTTTGTGCAACCAATAATTTTGGCAGGATTATAAAAGCTTGTTTAATTTTGCGTTCAACAAGCTATCATTTACTTCAATTGGCTGAAATTAAAATACAATATCGAATTTTCAACCGAGAGATCAACCGAAAAAAAACACGCAATCGCGTGTGTTAAATTTTTGGTGTCATTCCCATTGTTGTCAATTGGGGTCGAAAAAATATCCCTTTTTTTGCACCCACCCTGTACTGCGCCAAAAATCACGCCAAACTTTTTTCGTCCAAATTAAGTTTTTTATTTCCGTTAGTGGTGCTCCATGCAAAATTTCACCAAATCGGAGATGGTCATTTCGTAAGGCCGGTACGTTCAAAATGGAACTGCTGTTTAGTTAAATTATTTACAGTAAAAAATTAGGATATTGATTGCTTTGTTGTTCAAATATAAAAATACAAAGGTTTTAAGAGAACTAACCACACTTAAAGACTTGCAAAATGTACGGCATTTATTTAGTAAACATCTTTCCAAAAAACAACTTTTACACTTGCTTAAAGTCCAAAAAAAAAAATATTTCAGAAGATAAAACCTGTGTCTATTACATTAGAAAAACTTTAACGACACTCAATTTTTACCCAAGACTGAAACAATAAAGATTGATATGCGTATTGTAATTTTACAAAAAAAGAACTTCCTCTTCTTTTTCTCAGAAATTTTCGACACTTTTTATTCTCGTCTTAGAACCTGAAGTTCAGTCAAGATTTCCACAATCTGACGACGCCGCACTTGAGCAAATAATTACCAAGAAGTTGATAAAACTGATCAATAAAACATGATTTGACAATTATTGCAGAGTTGGTTGGACGGCACGACGAACACAAGAACCGGCAGAGAGAAAGACAGACAGACAGACGGACAGATAGCTAGGCAGACAAGCGGAAGATAGTCATGTAAGTCAATCAACTTGGAAGAAAGACAGATAAATTTGCATATGCAGTCAAATTGTATTAATGCTAAATCAAAAAATAAAAAAAAATAAAAAGAAATAATAAACAAAACTAAAACAAAGAATACAGAATAACAACCAAAACAAGAGTAGCAATTGTTGCTAGCTGGACAAAGTAACACACGAAACAAAACGGCAGTAACAACTTCTATATAGCATGTTCTTGGAGCGACCAAGTCGAGCAACTGACTGACAGACAGACAGACCGACACATGACAGACACTTTAAAGAACTAGCAATAATTTCATAGAAATAAATTATAATGTAATAAAAAAAAGAAAACAAAAACAAAAATTGATTTGAGCTTACTTTGTTTTCAGTCATAATTTGATTGTTGCGATAAAGCTTTAATGAGGCTTACGTTGCCGGCAGGCAACGGTAACGAGCTGAAAGTCGATAAAGCCAGAAATTATGAGTTGAATGAAAGCCACCGAACAGCAAAATGAAACAAAGCAGAACAGATGCTGCCGCTGTATTTCCAATCTTTTGTCTAGGTGCGTCGCATAATTTCTTTTACTTCTTTCAAAAATAACAAGAAAAAGCAAAAACATAAAACAGAAAATAATAAAGTTCTTAATCGCTTCCTTATTAGAAAGAATTAAACTGTGGAGGCTGGCAACATCACTGTCAACATCAGTTTTGATGAGCTACCAAGTTATGTTACAGATATTAATTATTGCTTTAAGATTTAAAAATAAAATCACAAATAAAATAACTAAAAGTTTGTACATGATAAAAGTAGCTACAGCTTATATCAGTTTTTAATCCTTTTTCTGTATTTGATATGTCATTTATTCCTTCATCTTCATTAATTTCATATTTATTTCATATTACATATTCATTTCATATTAATTTCATATTAATTTCATATTCATTTCATATTAATTTCATATTTATTACATATTCATTTCATATTAATTTCATATTCATTTCATATCCATTTCATATTCATTTCATATTAAATTCATTTTTTTTTCATAATTCTTTTCTTTTCATATTTATTTTATATTCATTTCATATACATTTCATATTCATTTCATATTCATTTCATATTCATTTCATATTCATTTCATATTTATTTAATATTAATTTCATAATCATTTCGTTTCCATTTCATATTCATTTCATATAAATTTCATATTAATTTCATACTCATTTCATATTAATTTCATATTCATTTCATATTAATTTCATACTCATTTCATATCCATTTCATATTTATTACATATTCATTTAATATTAATTTTATATGCCATTCATATTCATTTCATATTCATTTCATATTCATTTCATATTCATTTCATATTCATTTCATATACATTTCATATTCATTTCATATTCATTTCATATTCATTTCAAATTCATTTCATATTTATTTCAAATTATTTTTTTATTCGTTTCATACTCATTTCATATTAATTTAATATTCATTTCAAATTCATTTCATATCAATTTCGTATTCATTTCATATTCATTTCATATTCATTTCATATTCATTTCATATTCATTTCATATTCATTTCATATTCATTTCATATTCATTTCATATTCATTTCATATTCATTTCATATTCATTTCATATTCATTTCACATTCATTTCATATTTATTTCATATTCATTTCATATTAAATTAATTTTTTTTATAATTCTTTTCTTTTCATATTCATTTTATTTTCATTTTATATTAATTTTATATTCATTTCATATATATTTCAAATTACTGTCATTATCATTTCGTTTCCATTTCGTATACATTTCATATAAATTTCATATTAATTTCATATTCAATTCATATTAATTTCATATTCACTTCATATTCATTTCATATTCATTTCATATTCATTTCATATTCATTTCATATTCATTTCATATTCATTTCATAATTATTAAATATTCATTTAATATTAATTGTATATGCCATTCATATTCATTTCATATTAATTTCATATTTATTTCATATTCATTTCATATTCATTTCATATTTATTTCATATTCATTTCATTTTCATTTCATATTCATTTCATATTCATTTCATATTCATTTCATATTCATTTCATATTCATTTCATATTCATTTCATATTCATTTCATATTCATTTCATATTCATTTCATATTCATTTCATATTCATTTCATATTCATTTCATATTCATTTCATATTCATTTCATATTCATTTCATATTTATTTAATATTAATTTCATAATCATTTCGTTTCCATTTCATATTAATTTCATATAAATTTCATATTCATTTCATACTCATTTCATATTAATTTCATATTCATTTCATATTAATTTCATACTCATTTCATATCCATTTCATATTTATTACATATTCATTTAATATTAATTTTATATGCCATTCATATTCATTTCATATTCATTTCATATTCATTTTATATTCATTTCATATTCATTTCATATTCATTTCATATTCATTTCATATTCATTTCATATTCATTTCATATTCAATTCATATTCATTTCATATTCATTTCATATTCATTTCATATTCATTTCATATTCATTTCATATTCATTTCATATTCATTTCATATTCATTTCATATTCATTTCATATTCATTTCATATTCATTTCATATTCATTTCATATTCATTTCATATTCATTTCATATTCATTTCATATTCATTGCATATTCATTTCAAATTCATTTCATATTAATTTAATTTTTTTTTCATAATTATTTTCTTTTCATATTCATTTTATATTCATTTCATATTAATTTCATATTCATTTCATATTAATTTCATAATGATTTTGTTTCCATTTCATATTCATTTCATATAAATTTCATATCAATTTCATACTCATTTCATATTAATTTCATATTCATTTCATATTAATTTCATATTCATTTCATATCCATTTCATATTTATTACATATTCATTTAATATTAATTATATATGCCATTCATATTCATTTCATATTCATTTCATATTCATTTCATATTTATTAAATATTCATTTAATATTAATTTTTTATGCCATTCATATTCATTTCATATTCAAATTCATATTCATTTCATATTCATTCCATATTCATTTCATATTCATTTCATATTTATTTTAAATTCATTTCATATTGATTTCATATTAATTTCATATTCATTTCATTTCATATTTATTTCATATTAATTTTATATTCATTTCATATTCATTTCATATTCAATTCAAATTCATATCATATTTATTTCATATTAATTTCATATTAATTTCATATTAATTTCATATTCATTTAATATTCATTCAATATTCATTTCATATTCATTTCATATTCATTTCATCTTCATTTCATATTCATTTCATATTCATTTCATATTCATTTCATATTCATTTCATATTCATTTCATATTCATTTCATATTCATTTCATATTCATTTTATATTCATTTCATATTCATTTCATATTCATTTCATATTCATTTAATATTCATTTCATAGTCATTTCATATTCATTCCATATTAATTTCATATTAATTTCATATTCATTTCATATTCATTTCATATTTATTTCATATTCATTTCATATTCATTTCATTTTCATTTCATATTCGTTTCATATTCATTTCATATTCATTTCATATTCATTTCATTTTCATTTCATATTCATTTCATATTTATTTCATATTCATTTCATATTAATTTCATATTTATTTCATATTTATTTCATACTCCTTTCATATTCCTTTCATATTCATTTCATATTAATTTCATATTCAATTCGTATGCATTTCATATTAATTTCATACTAATTTCATATTGATTTCATATTCATTTCATATTCATTTCATATTCATTTCATATTCATTTCATATTCATTTCATATTCATTTCATATTCATTTCATATTCATTTCATATTCATTTCATATTAATTTCATACTCATTTGATATGCATTTGATATTCCTTTCATATTCATTTCTTATTCATTTCGTATTCATTTCATATTCATTTCATATTCATTTCATATTCATTTCATATTCATTTCATATTCATTTCATATTCATTTCATATTCATTTCATATTCATTTCATATTCATTTCATATTCATTTCGTATTCATTTCATATTCATTTCATATTCATTTCACATTCATTTCATATTCATTTCATATTCATTTCTTAATTAATTTCATATTCATTTCATACTCATTTGATTCCATATTCATTGCATATTCATTTCATACTCATCTGATATGCAGTTAATATTCATTTCATATTCATTTTATATTGATTTCATATTCATTTCATATTTATTTCATATTCATTTCATATTCATTTCATACTCATTTGATATGCATTCGATATTCATTTCATATTCATTTCATTCTCATTTGATATGCATTTGATATTCATTTCATAATCATTTCATATTCATTTCATATTCATTTCATATTCATTTCATATTCATTTCATATTCATTTCATATTCATTTCATATTCATTTCATATTCATTTCATATTCATTTCATATTCATTTCATATTCATTTCATATTCATTTCATATTCATTTCATATTCATTTCATATTCATTTCATACTCATTTGATATGCATATGATATTCATTTCATATTAATTTCATATTGATTTCATATTCATTTCATATTCATTTCAAATTCATTTCATATTAATTTCATATTCAATTCGTATGCATTTCATATTAATTTCATATTCATTTCATATTTCGTATGCATTTCATATTAATTTTATGTTAATTTTTCATTCATTTCATATTTATTTTATTTTTATAAATAGCTTCAGTTCTTAAAAATTACCCATTTTTTCTAATTTTTTGCAGTCATATAATGAAGTCGTTAAACAATATTCATCTATTGCTACATATTGCTGGATTTATTTATTGTTTCATTCATAACAATAAAAAAATGTGCATCGTCTCTAATTTTAAAATCTTGAATTTTAACTGTTTATTTTTATTGCGTTATGGTGCGATCAACTGAATTGCAGTTTATTAATTTTGCAATTATTGCAAAAATCTTCTTTGCTTTTTATTTTTGTGTGTGTTTTTATGTGTGGTCGTTTGTGGCTGCACTTTGAATGCCATTTCCATTCACTTCCTGGTTCTTCGTTTAAATCCAAGTTGGACCAAGTTGGAGTAATTTTTCACACTCTGTACAATACTATCATGTGACCAAAGACATCGTTTGTCATCGCATGGGTGTTATTCTTGACGTTTCTTCTGTCTGTCGGCTTTAAAATCGAGTCGACTTAACTACACATAGACAATCGGGTGGCGGCAATAATTAATCTAGTCCATGTTCTAGCGATCTTACGCTTCATCAGTAGAATTATATGTGGAGCAGAAGGGGAGTTGGGAGGGGAGGGGACGGGTGAAGGTTGTGTCTTTCTAATGATCAAAGCGATTTGATCACTTTTGACTTGAATTTTTAAAACTTGGTATTGCTTGTCTTCATGCTGATGCGATGATGTTCTTTTCTGTACGACAGAGATGGAACAAAAAATTCTTTGTCGGCTTTCTTGGCTTTGTTGTGGCATTTTCTTTGTGCGACCAACAGCAGTGAATCTGTATGGTGCGAATCGGCGGCGCAAACTTTGGTCCAATCTGCAGCCTGTGTGGTTGTGTCGCACTTGAGTGATGGCTGCTGGTGGTGGCTTGGCATTTATTGTATTGAATATTTGTATCATAAGCTGATAATGAAGATCTATTGAGAGGCGAATGTGTGGAATTTCATACACTATGAGAAACCATTTATCGACTTTCGAATAAAAATTCTATTAGTGTCACAACTTTTAGAACCATCCACACATTCATCACTTTGAGCTTAGAATGGACATTGATAGAGTTTCTCTTGAATTAAAAACAAATTTGATCAAGGTTAAAAAAATAGAGGAAATAAAGAAGGAAAATTTAAGTGATTATGTAATTAAGAAAAAAGTTACTGAGAAACTAATGCTTGGTTTAAAGATTTAATTTTTAATGGTCCTTATTCAACTTAGCAATTACATTTTGTTTGAAAATTAAAATTAAACAAATTATGAAACTAAATATTGCAGAAAATAAAAAATAGTTTTCTGCAGGTGATATTTCAAGTGAAAAAGTTTTATATCGCCATAAAAATGACAAGTGTGGAAATTAAGTTTGTGTTGAAGACATCTACAACTGCCGTAATAAACCACAGGTTCGGATTGAGTGACTCTAAAAACGTATATATAACTTATCCGTTGAAAATAATGCGTTATTCTCACTTTAACCTTGAAATGACCTTGAACCTTGCAAAAAAGCTAAACCACGTGTTCGAATTGAGTGACTATAAAAACGTATATACAACATTTCTGTTGTATATACTGCATATTTCTCAATTTGACCTTGAAATGACCTTAATATTGACGTGACAGAGCTATGTATACCTTAAATTCGAGTACAGGGCATCAAATAACCTAGGAAAAATATGGTCTGATATTATCTGATATCTGATGTGCCTGAAATAGGCACAAAATTTTTCTTTTTTGAAAACCTGTGTTATTAATAATTAATAATTAATAATTAATAATTAATAATTAATAATTAATAATTAATAATTAATAATTAATAATTAATAATTAATAATTAATAATTAATAATTAATAATTAATAATTAATAATTAATAATTAATAATTAATAATTAATAATTAATAATTAATAATTAATAATTAATAATTAATAATTAATAATTAATAATTAATAATTAATAATTAATAATTAATAATTAATAATTAATAATTAATAATTAATAATTAATAATTAATAATTAATAATTAATAATTAATAATTAATAATTAATAATTAATAATTAATAATTAATAATTAATAATTAATAATTAATAATTAATAATTAATAATTAATAATTAATAATTAATAATTAATAATTAATAATTAATAATTAATAATTAATAATTAATAATTAATAATTAATAATTAATATTAATTAATTATTAATTATTATAATTATATTAATAATTATTAATTATTAATTATTAATTATTAATTATTAATTATTAATTATTAATTATTAATTATTAATTATTAATTATTAATTATTAATTATTAATTATTAATTATTAATTATTAATTATTAATTATTAATTATTAATTATTAATTATTAATTATTAATTATTAATTATTAATTATTAATTATTAATTATTAATTATTAATTATTAATTATTAATTATTAATTATTAATTATTAATTATTAATTATTAATTATTAATTATTAATTATTAATTATTAATTATTAATTATTAATTATTAATTATTAATTATTAATTATTAATTATTAATTATTAATTATTAATTATTAATTATTAATTATTAATTATTAATTATTAATTATTAATTATTAATTATTAATTATTAATTATTAATTATTAATTATTAATTATTAATTATTAATTATTAATTATTAATTATTAATTATTAATTATTAATTATTAATTATTAATTATTAATTATTAATTATTAATTATTAATTATTAATTATTAATTATTAATTATTAATTATTAATTATTAATTATTAATTATTAATTATTAATTATTAATTATTAGTTATTAATTATTAATTATTAATTATTAATTATTAGTTATTAATTATTAATTATTAATTATTAATTATTAATTATTAATTATTAATTATTAGTTATTAATTATTAATTATTAATTATTAATTATTAAATATTAATTATTAATTATTAGTTATTAATTATTAATTATTAATTATTAAATATTAATTATTAATTATTAATTATTAATTATTAATTATTAATTATTAATTATTAATTATTAATTATTAATTATTAATTATTAATTATTAATTATTAATTATTAATTATTAATTATTAATTATTAATTATTAATTATTAATTATTAATTATTAATTATTAATTATTAATTATTAATTATTAATTATTAATTATTAATTATTAATTATTAATTATTAATTATTAATTATTAATTATTAATTATTAATTATTAATTATTAATTATTAATTATTAATTATTAATTATTAATTATTAATTATTAATTATTAATTATTAATTATTAATTATTAATTATTAATTATTAATTATTAATTATTAATTATTAATTATTAATTATTAATTATTAATTATTAATTATTAATTATTAATTATTAATTATTAATTATTAATTATTAATTATTAATTATTAATTATTAATTATTAATTATTAATTATTAATTATTAATTATTAATTATTAATTATTAATTATTAATTATTAATTATTAATTATTAATTATTAATTATTAATTATTAATTATTAATTATTAATTATTAATTATTAATTATTAATTATTAATTATTAATTATTAATTATTAATTATTTATTATTAATTATTAATTATTAATTATTAATTATTAATTATTAATTATTAATTATTAATTATTAATTATTAATTATTAATTATTAATTATTAATTATTAATTATTAATTATTAATTATTAATTATTAATTATTAATTATTAATTATTAATTATTAATTATTAATTATTAATTATTAATTATTAATTATTAATTATTAATTATTAATTATTAATTATTAATTATTAATTATTAATTATTAATTATTAATTATTAATTATTAATTATTAATTATTAATTATTAATTATTAATTATTAATTATTAATTATTAATTATTAATTATTAATTATTAATTATTAATTATTAATTATTAATTATTAATTATTAATTATTAATTATTAATTATTAATTATTAATTATTAATTATTAATTATTAATTATTAATTATTAATTATTAATTATTAATTATTAATTATTAATTATTAATTATTAATTATTTATTATTAATTATTAATTATTAATTATTAATTATTAATTATTAATTATTAATTATTAATTATTAATTATTAATTATTAATTATTAATTATTAATTATTAATTATTAATTATTAATTATTAATTATTAATTATTAATTATTAATTATTAATTATTAATTATTAATTATTAATTATTAATTATTAATTATTAATTATTAATTATTAATTATTAATTATTAATTATTAATTATTAATTATTAATTATTAATTATTAATTATTAATTATTAATTATTAATTATTAATTATTAATTATTAATTATTAATTATTAATTATTAATTATTAATTATTAATTATTAATTATTAATTATTAATTATTAATTATTAATTATTAATTATTAATTATTAATTATTAATTATTAATTATTAATTATTAATTATTAATTATTAATTATTAATTATTAATTATTAATTATTAATTATTAATTATTAATTATTAATTATTAATTATTAATTATTAATTATTAATTATTAATTATTAATTATTAATTATAGACGATAGACTTGCACACCACAAAGTTTTCTAACATTCCAACGTGCACAAAAATGAATGCGGTTCTATTTCGAACCCGTTACGAGTCGCTTTTCCATGTTTCGATGGACCCATAACAAATTCTTCAGCAAAGTTGTCAGGATTTTAACATAAAAGACAGTATTCAAGTTGATATAAAAATCTTTTATTTTATTAGCATTGAATAAGGGATCAGAAATACAATTCTGTATTTAATTTTATTATATTATAATTTTATATATTTTATATCTTGAATAATTTACAAAAAGTTCTTAAACTATTTACAAAGATATTTAATTTTTCAAATTGATATTTTACTAAAACTGAAATAGTTATAAAAAAAATTACAAAAAAATATATATATTTTTATTCTAGCATAAGCCTTATTGTTAGATTTTGAGTCCGAAATATTTTAAAAAAACCAGTCAGTCGCAAAATTCGCATTACTAAAACAGGGAGTCCGTCTCGAATCGAAAAAATAGTTCAAAAAGGATTCGTATATGAAGTCCATTTCGAGTCCAAGACGAATCCTAATAAGTGGAAAAAGCAATTCGCTTTTTTTAGAGGAATGTCATACAAAAACGGAGATCAGTTTCGCATCCGAATCGCAACCTGTTTCGGATAAAATATACGGATAATAAAGTCCATTTCGAATTCAAAACGGATCCATATGGCACACTGGGATGCATAGACTAGGCACATGTGCGCGTGTGTGCAAGTTTGTGATAAATTAAAGATAAAATTTAAAACGTGTGTAAAATGAGATCGCAACAAAATTTGGAACGTCATAAAACATCACACAGGAGTTGTACACACAAGCTGTTCACATGCCAAGATAAACTTATAGACTGTCAAACACAAACACAGATACATCTACTAACTTGTTACAACAATTACTCATGAAAGCACATTTCACTTCGAGGTAACACTTAATAGTTGTAGCAACAAACGAAAAAAAAGTTGCAACTACAACTACAACATTAAAAAACGACGTATCTAAATAGGCAGCAAAAGCAGCAACAACAGCCTGATAACTTATTCGCTATGCTTTTAAAAATGTTGCTGGTGTGGCTGGACGTTGCATGCATGTAGGCAATGTTGCTGTTGCTGCTGTACTAGTTGAAGGTATCAATTTTGTTGTTGGTTAGTGTCCTAGTTTTCAACACTAACAGAGCACAGGCACTGCTTTCATTTTCTCCGTCGCTGTGTGCATGTTTCTATGTGTGTTTGTTTTATCAAAGCAAAAACTTTATAAAAAAGGATATGCGACTCGCCTGATTTGGGTTGAGCAAACATTGAGTTATATAGTAGATGCAGACATATCATAGAAACATATGCAAGTATTTTTAATGTGTGCAACGCACAAATTTAAAGTAGATGTTAGTGTATATGTGTGTATTTATACGTAGTGCTTCCTTTTGGCCTACATTACGGCATAATGCGAGCAAACAAAATACGAGCAACTAGCTGCTGCTGCTGTTGTTGCCAACATTATTATCGCCAAAGCAACCAAAGCCCAGACCACCAACATGATTATGATGAGCTGCTGCTGCCGCCAGAAACTACTTTGATGTTGTTGTTATTGCCGCAGTAGTGGATGTTGAGTATACATATAGCTTCATTAGTATGTGAGAGACTCTGTGTGTTTGTCAATAAAGGACTTTTCACTTTGAGACAACATGAGTGCTAAAATGCATTCACTCTACCACATAAACATATACACAGTTACACATAGTACATACATGCTTGAAAACACTTCTCATGTGTTGGTTTACTTGCAACACTGTTTGATGGGACGTTTGATAAAGTATTTTTTTAGTGTTTCTTGCTGATTGGATGGCGTGTTGTTTGCTAGCTTAAAAGCTTGGCAACAAATATATAAAACTTTGTTGCTACTTTTACTGAAGACAGGGAAGGCAGCAGAAAAGCTTTGTTGCTGTTAGTAACAGTTTGATTTACGTTAACGGGACTGTCAACAATGTTTGATATGAATTGTTTTATATTAAATATTAAATATCAAATATTAAATATTAAATATCAAATATTAAATATTAAATATTAAATATTAAATATTAAATATTAAATATTAAATATTAAATATTAAATATTAAATATTAAATATTAAATATTAAATATTAAATATTAAATATTAAATATTAAATATTAAATATTAAATATTAAATATTAAATATTAAATATTAAATATTAAATATTAAATATTAAATATTAAATATTAAATATTAAATATTAAATATTAAATATTAAATATTAAATATTAAATATTAAATATTAAATATTAAATATTAAATATTAAATATTAAATATTAAATATTAAATATTAAATATTAAATATTAAATATTAAATATTAAATATTAAATATTAAATATTAAATATTAAATATTAAATATTAAATATTAAATATTAAATATTAAATATTAAATATTAAATATTAAATATTAAATATTAAATATTAAATATTAAATACTAAATATTAAATATTAAATATTAAATATTAAATATTAAATATTAAATATTAAATATTAAATATTAAATATTAAATATTAAATATTAAATATTAAATATTAAATATTAAATATTAAATATTAAATATTAAATATTAAATATTAAATATTAAATATTAAATATTAAATATTAAATATTAAATATTAAATATTAAATATTAAATATTAAATATTAAATATTAAATATTAAATATTAAATATTAAATATTAAATATTAAATATTAAATATTAAATATTAAATATTAAATATTAAATATTAAATATTAAATATTAAATATTAAATATTAAATATTAAATATTAAATATTAAATATTAAATATTAAATATTAAATATTAAATATTAAATATTAAATATTAAATATTAAATATTAAATATTAAATATTAAATATTAAATATTAAATATTAAATATTAAATATTAAATATTAAATATTAAATATTAAATATTAAATATTAAATATTAAATATTAAATATTAAATATTAAATATTAAATATTAAATATTAAATATTAAATATTAAATATTAAATATTAAATATTAAATATTAAATATTAAATATTAAATATTAAATATTAAATATTAAATATTAAATATTTAATATTAAATATTAAATATTAAATATTAAATATTAAATATTAAATATTAAATATTAAATATTAAATATTAAATATTAAATATTAAATATTAAATATTAAATAGTAAATATTAAATATTAAATATTAAATATTAAATATTAAATATTAAATAGTAAATATTAAATATTAAATATTAAATATTAAATAGTAAATATTAAATATTAAATATTAAATATTAAATATTAAATATTAAATATTAAATATTAAATATTAAATATTAAATATTAAATATCAAATATTAAATATTAAATATTAAATATTAAATATTAAATATTAAATATTAAATATTAAATATTAAATATTAAATATTAAATATTAAATATTAAATATTAAATATTAAATATTAAATATTAAATATTAAATATTAAATATTAAATATTAAATATTAAATATTAAATATTAAATATTAAATATTAAATATTAAATATTAAATATTAAATATTAAATATTAAATATTAAATATTAAATATTAAATATTAAATATTAAATATTAAATATTAAATATTAAATATTAAATATTAAATATTAAATATTAAATATTAAATATTAAATATTAAATATTAAATATTAAATATTAAATATTAAATATTAAATATTAAATATTAAATATTAAATATTAAATATTAAATATTAAATATTAAATATTAAATATTAAATATTAAATATTAAATATTAAATATTAAATATTAAATATTAAATATTAAATATTAAATATTAAATATTAAATATTAAATATTAAATATTAAATATTAAATATTAAATATTAAATATTAAATATTAAATATTAAATATTAAATATTAAATATTAAATATTAAATATTAAATATTAAATATTAAATATTAATATTAAATATTAAATATTAAATATTAAATATTAAATATTAAATATTAAATATTAAATATTAAATATTAAATATTAAATATTAAATATTAAATATTAAATATTAAATATTAAATATTAAATATTAAATATTAAATATTAAATATTAAATATTAAATATTAAATATTAAATATTAAATATTAAATATTAAATATTAAATATTAAATATTAAATATTAAATATTAAATATTAAATATTAAATATTAAATATTAAATATTAAATATTAAATATTAAATATTAAATATTAAATATTAAATATTAAATATTAAATATTAAATATTAAATATTAAATATTAAATATTAAATATTAAATATTAAATATTAAATATTAAATATTAAATATTAAATATTAAATATTAAATATTAAATATTAAATATTAAATATTAAATATTAAATATTAAATATTAAATATTAAATATTAAATATTAAATATTAAATATTAAATATTAAATATTAAATATTAAATATTAAATATTAAATATTAAATATTAAATATTAAATATTAAATATTAAATATTAAATATTAAATATTAAATATTAAATATTAAATATTAAATATTAAATATTAAATATTAAATATTAAATATTAAATATTAAATATTAAATATTAAATATTAAATATTAAATATTAAATATTAAATATTAAATATTAAATATTAAATATTAAATATTAAATATTAAATATTAAATATTAAATATTAAATATTAAATATTAAATATTAAATATTAAATATTAAATATTAAATATTAAATATTAAATATTAAATATTAAATATTAAATATTAAATATTAAATATTAAATATTAAATATTAAATATTAAATATTAAATATTAAATATTAAATATTAAATATTAAATATTAAATATTAAATATTAAATATTAAATATTAAATATTAAATATTAAATATTAAATATTAAATATTAAATATTAAATATTAAATATTAAATATTAAATATTAAATATTAAATATTAAATATTAAATATTAAATATTAAATATTAAATATTAAATATTAAATATTAAATATTAAATATTAAATATTAAATATTAAATATTAAATATTAAATATTAAATATTAAATATTAAATATTAAATATTAAATATTAAATATTAAATATTAAATATTAAATATTAAATATTAAATATTAAATATTAAATATTAAATATTAAATATTAAATATTAAATATTAAATATTAAATATTAAATATTAAATATTAAATATTAAATATTAAATATTAAATATTAAATATTAAATATTAAATATTAAATATTAAATATTAAATATTAAATATTAAATATTAAATATTAAATATTAAAT
The DNA here is from genome assembly GCA_963920525.1 of Dichetophora obliterata. Classification (NCBI taxonomy): domain Eukaryota; kingdom Metazoa; phylum Arthropoda; class Insecta; order Diptera; family Sciomyzidae; genus Dichetophora; species Dichetophora obliterata. The sequence continues at coordinate 202,037,374 of OY986436.1, read as the reverse complement.
ATTAAATATTAAATATTAAATATTAAATATTAAATATTAAATATTAAATATTAAATATTAAATATTAAATATTAAATATTAAATATTAAATATTAAATATTAAATATTAAATATTAAATATTAAATATTAAATATTAAATATTAAATATTAAATATTAAATATTAAATATTAAATATTAAATATTAAATATTAAATATTAAATATTAAATATTAAATATTAAATATTAAATATTAAATATTAAATATTAAATATTAAATATTAAATATTAAATATTAAATATTAAATATTAAATATTAAATATTAAATATTAAATATTAAATATTAAATATTAAATATTAAATATTAAATATTAAATATTAAATATTAAATATTAAATATTAAATATTAAATATTAAATATTAAATATTAAATATTAAATATTAAATATTAAATATTAAATATTAAATATTAAATATTAAATATTAAATATTAAATATTAAATATTAAATATTAAATATTAAATATTAAATATTAAATATTAAATATTAAATATTAAATATTAAATATTAAATATTAAATATTAAATATTAAATATTAAATATTAAATATTAAATATTAAATATTAAATATTAAATATTAAATATTAAATATTAAATATTAAATATTAAATATTAAATATTAAATATTAAATATTAAATATTAAATATTAAATATTAAATATTAAATATTAAATATTAAATATTAAATATTAAATATTAAATATTAAATATTAAATATTAAATATTAAATATTAAATATTAAATATTAAATATTAAATATTAAATATTAAATATTAAATATTAAATATTAAATATTAAATATTAAATATTAAATATTAAATATTAAATATTAAATATTAAATATTAAATATTAAATATTAATATTAAATATTAAATATTAATATTAAATATTAAATATTAAATATTAAATATTAAATATTAAATATTAAATATTAAATATTAAATATTAAATATTAAATATTAAATATTAAATATTAAATATTAAATATTAATATTAAATATTAAATATTAAATATTAAATATTAAATATTAATATTAAATATTAAATATTAAATATTAAATATTAAATATTAAATATTAAATATTAAATATTAAATATTAAATATTAAATATTAAATATTAAATATTAAATATTAAATATTAAATATTAATATTAAATATTAAATATTAAATATTAAATATTAAATATTAAATATTAAATATTAAATATTAAATATTAATATTAAATATTAAATATTAAATATTAAATATTAAATATTAAATATTAAATATTAAATATTAAATATTAAATATTAAATATTAAATATTAAATATTAAATATTAAATATTAAATATTAAATATTAAATATTAAATATTAAATATTAAATATTAAATATTAAATATTAAATATTAAATATATTAAATATTAAATATTAAATATCAAATATTAAATATTAAATATTAAATATTAAATATTAAATATCAAATATTAAATATTAAATATTAAATATCAAATATTAAATATTAAATATTAAATATTAAATATTAAATATTAAATATTAAATATTAAATATTAAATATTAAATATTAAATATTAAATATTAAATATTAAATATTAAATATTAAATATTAAATATTAAATATTAAATATTAAATATTAAATATTAAATATTAAATATTAAATATTAAATATTAAATATTAAATATTAAATATTAAATATTAAATATTAAATATTAAATATTAAATATTAAATATTAAATATTAAATATTAAATATTAAATATTAAATATTAAATATTAAATATTAAATATTAAATATTAAATATTAAATATTAAATATTAAATATTAAATATTAAATATTAAATATTAAATATTAAATATTAAATATTAAATATTAAATATTAAATATTAAATATTAAATATTAAATATTAAATATTAAATATTAAATATTAAATATTAAATATTAAATATTAAATATTAAATATTAAATATTAAATATTAAATATTAAATATTAAATATTAAATATTAAATATTAAATATTAAATATTAAATATTAAATATTAAATATTAAATATTAAATATTAAATATTAAATATTAAATATTAAATATTAAATATTAAATATTAAATATTAAATATTAAATATTAAATATTAAATATTAAATATTAAATATTAAATATTAAATATTAAATATTAAATATTAAATATTAAATATTAAATATTAAATATTAAATATTAAATATTAAATATTAAATATTAAATATTAAATATTAAATATTAAATATTAAATATTAAATATTAAATATTAAATATTAAATATTAAATATTAAATATTAAATATTAAATATTAAATATTAAATATTAAATATTAAATATTAAATATTAAATATTAAATATTAAATATTAAATATTAAATATTAAATATTAAATATTAAATATTAAATATTAAATATTAAATATTAAATATTAAATATTAAATATTAAATATTAAATATTAAATATTAAATATTAAATATTAAATATTAAATATTAAATATTAAATATTAAATATTAAATATTAAATATTAAATATTAAATATTAAATATTAAATATTAAATATTAAATATTAAATATTAAATATTAAATATTAAATATTAAATATTAAATATTAAATATTAAATATTAAATATTAAATATTAAATATTAAATATTAAATATTAAATATTAAATATTAAATATTAAATATTAAATATTAAATATTAAATATTAAATATTAAATATTAAATATTAAATATTAAATATTAAATATTAAATATTAAATATTAAATATTAAATATTAAATATTAAATATTAAATATTAAATATTAAATATTAAATATTAAATATTAAATATTAAATATTAAATATTAAATATTAAATATTAAATATTAAATATTAAATATTAAATATTAAATATTAAATATTAAATATTAAATATTAAATATTAAATATTAAATATTAAATATTAAATATTAAATATTAAATATTAAATATTAAATATTAAATATTAAATATTAAATATTAAATATTAAATATTAAATATTAAATATTAAATATTAAATATTAAATATTAAATATTAAATATTAAATATTAAATATTAAAACCCTTCTTATTCTTACAAGTGTTTCCAAAGAAGTAAATTTTTTGAAAGAATAAAACACAAACTCTACAACTTTTCTTGGTAAGAAGGTCGCGACAATTTTTTCGGTTCAGTTTTTTGTAATTAACAACTAAACTTTAACATAGATTTACCAAAAAAAAACAGTCTTGTCATATTGAACACAATAACTTGTGACTAACAACAGCTTCAGTGCAACAACTGCTAAAATTTCAATGTTAAACGTTCAAATGTTAATGTTAATGTTTACATAAAAACTTGTTGTCTGTTAAAAAAGTAGCATGTCTTTTATTACGTACTCCGCGTATATATTAAAACCTCGTACGCATGTGAACTACTATTGCTCACACTCAAACTTTCATTTCATTTGCAATTTAATTAAAACTAGATATTTATGAAGTGCAAGACATTGGATGTTGTTACAAATTCTCGAGTAGTTAAGCTAACTCAACTGATAAATATAAAATTAAATTAATGTTGTTTTTGCATGCAGTTAAGCAATAACGCATTTTGTTCAGTTAATTAAAATTTATGCCTGGTCATATGGTTGTTGCTATAGACTAAGAACTCAGCTCCAGAACGAAGTACGAAGAACAGTAGCACCTCTAGAGGCGGCAAAAATAACAATGGCGACAAATGTAAATGTAAATAGTTTTTGCTGCTATGTTGTTGTGTCTATTTGCTGATAATGCAAATGACGATGGGTCATTGTCTGGTCATTGGCCGGCCGGCCGCCGGCATTGACAACAACAACATAACGAGTCAACAACAAAAAAAGCAAAAGTCATGCCATCAAGCACTAAATAAAAACAAAATACAACAAAACATTAGTCGCCGTCGTTTGAATCTTCTACGCAATCGCACGTTGTCATTGCTTTTTTATTGCTACTTTTGTTCTTGCTGTTTATATTCGCGCCTTCATGTTGTTCTGTCTGCCTCTGCGTGCGTCTACTTGTCTGTCATTATTTTTTTTACATTTCTTACATTTTTTTTTTACATCATCTTCATTACTTTTTGTTCAACTTTTTTGTTAAGTTTTTGCTTTGCTTTAGCTTTATAGACAGTTAAGCATGCCGACTGGGCAGCAACAATTGACACAACTATTCCGCTGTTGTTTCTATTATTGTTGTTGTTGCTGTCCAGCTGTCACTGTTATTAGTTATTTGTGCGCATGCGTGAAGGCGCAGATCTGCATTAATAGCTGCTGCCTTCACTTACTAACTGCCACTTGTAACGCCTGCTGGTGCACAACAACTCATTTAAATGTTGTTTTTTCTTGTTGTTTTTGTCATGATAGTGGAAATAATTGTAAAAATAATTAATTTAACAAAACGCAGTCAATGCATTTCAACTTTACTTTTAGCTGAATGGCAGTGTTTGTTGTTGTATGATGTCTGACGGTTGTTGCCACTGTTGCTGAGTTCTTTGATACAATTGGCAACATTTACTTAGGTTTTGTCTGCTCGACATAACATTAAAAATATATTAGTTTTATCTTGACTTTGAAATTAAGTTTGTCTCTTAGTTAAGTTTGTCTCTGATTTAATCTTTGACTTTGACTCTTTTACTTGTACCCTTTGACTTATTGATTTTTACTTTTGACTTTGACTCTATGATTTTGGTTTTTTTTTAACTTGACTCCTTGACTAAGGCCCTTTAACTATTAACTCTACGAATTTGACTCTCTCTCTTTTTGTCTCTCTTTTAATCTTGACTTTAATCTTGACTTTGAAATGGACTTTGTCTCTGACTTAATCTTTGACTTTGACCCTTTAACTTTTACCTTTTGATTTTGACTTTTTTATTTTTAATTTTTTACTTTGCCGCTATTATTTTCTTTTTTACGTTGATTTTTCGACTAAGTCTCTTTAACAGTTAATTTTTTGAATTTGACCCTTTGATTTTGATGATTTCATTTTAAACTCTTTAACTTTAACTCTCTTTAGTTGACTTGAATTTCTTGAATCTTTGAATTTGATTAGGACATTTAGACTTTGATCCTATGACATAGACAGATCCTTTGCATGTTTTTGTTTTAATTCGACTCCATGACTCTGATTCTTGAATTCTAAATTTTTATTTAATTTTAACTTTAATTTTGATTTACGGACTTTGAATGTTTTAATTCGATTCTTTGCCTTTGGCTGTTTAAATTCGACTATTTTGAATTTTTTTTTTTTTTTTTGTTGAGTTCACAATTTAAACACTCAACATCGAAATCTTGTTTTTATGAACTTTGTTGATAAAACTTTGACACTTGGAGTCCTTTGACTCTTTAGTTTTGACCCTTTGTCTTCGACTCTTTGACTTTGATCTTTTTAACTTAAGCCTTTTGATTACAATTTTTTACATTTGACTCTTTGATTGTAATGCTCAAGGTCAAAAATGATTTATTGATTTTCATTCCTTAAATTTGTCTATTTGCATTTTTGACTGGCTTTGACCGTTTTAATTTGACCCTTTAATTTTATTTTGAATCTTTTATTTTGAGTCCTTGCATTGTCTTCAGATTTTTTTTATAAAACTTTGTAAATTTGACTGTAACCCTGTGAGCTTTAAAACTTAACTTTTGATTCTTTCACTATTACTCTTTGGCTTTGATTCTGTCACTTCGTTTTTGGAACTTTGATGATAAAACTTTGTCATTACCATTGACCCATCTATTCGCATATCTTTGATTCTTTGGCTCCGTCTTTTATTTTTAAATTTAGAGCTTTTGACTATGACTCTTTATATTTGACTGTTTGACTTTGATGCTTTTATTTTGATTTATTGGCTTTCATTCTTCGGCTTTGACTGTTTGAATTCAATCTTTTGACTGACTTGGACCCTTTGAATTTGATTTCGAATCTTAAATTTTGACCCTTTGTATTGTTTTTAGATATTTTGATGAAACTGTGGCTTTGACATTTTGTTTTTGACTCAGTGAGTTTTGCACTTTAACCTTGACCATTTAACTCTTACTCTTTGAGTGTGATTTTGTTGACTTTGACTCTTCGCCTTTTTTAAACTTGACTCTTTGACATTAATGTTGGCAAGTTGACTCTTTGACATTGATTCTTTGAGATTGACTTATTCATTGCCTTGCACTCATTAAATTTGCCTTTTTTATGTATTTATTTTGACTAGGACTCTCTTAATTTGACCCTATGACTTTAATTTCAAATCTTCTACTTCAGCTCTCAGTATTGTCTCTGTAGCTTTGATGATAAGACTTTGACATTGGCATTTTAATTTTGCCCCTTGTAGTTTCACTATTATCTTTTGCCTATCCCTACCCTTTCAATTTGACACGTTGAATTTGACACTTTGATTTTTAAGCTTTGACTGTGGCAAGGTAGTTTTGAGCTAGCATGTTAGCTTTCAACTTTGACTTTTGGAAGTTCTATTTCTACCCAAAAATTTTACTTTTGAATTTGTCTTTTAAACTTTGATCTTTTGATTTGACCATGACTCCATGTCCATGACCATTTGACGATAACGAAAATTTTGATTTGACTTTGATATCAAGGCCGCGTTCTGATTCGAAACAAAAAATTAAATCTGTGCTTGAAAGCGAGATAGAAATCAAGACAGAGCAGTTTCTATTTACTCAGATTTAATTTTTTTAAAATAAACTTCGGCTTAAGCGCTTACTCTGATCGCGACGTTAGTCTTTTACATTTTGACTCTTTGATGTTGAGGATTTGACTTAAATTTTTAAACATTGATTTTGACATTTTGACTTTTATACTTTGGGCTGGATCCTTGGGCTATGGATCTTTCACTTTGAAAGTGTGATATTGATCTGGATTTTAGACTCCGACTTTTACAGTTTGACTTTTTCTTGTTAACTGTGTTTCCTTAAGTTTGGCCTTTTCAAGTCTGAACTGATTTGACCCAGCAATTTTGGACAGAGTTCAAAGTTTCCTTGGCAAAACCTGAATTGTTTTTAAAAAAAAACGGTTGAAGTGAACTTATAGTTGTCTTGGAGTTGAATGGGAGGTGATTTGGAGCTGATTGAGAGTTGACATAATGTTGACAAAGAGTCGATTGAGAGTTGTACTCTAAGTTATATTTTCTTGTTGATTTTGCGTTGAGTATGAGATTTACTGGAGTTGACTTGCAGTTGTAATGGAGTTGAGTCAGAGTTAACTTCGAATGCCATCGGCTCGATAAGAATGGAATTGGAGTTTGTTTGGATATTACTTGAAAGTTGACTTCGAGTTGAGTTTAAGGTGACTTAGAGTTAACGTTGAGATGATTAAGAGTTTACTTGGAGTAGACTAGCAGTTTTCTTTACTGTGAGTTTGCTTCAAAATGACTCCAAAATTTATCTGGGATTTGACTTGGTAATTACTTTGGATTTATTTGAACTTGGCTCTGATTTTATTTGGAGTTGAATTAAAGTTAAATGGATTTGCTTTGATTTGAAGTTCAATTGAAGTGCGCCTTTGACTTGGATTTGATTTAGATTTAATATGCATCTGCTATAATTCGACTCGAGATTATATCGTATTTGATTTGATTTTTAGTTGACTTCATTTGAACTGCATGTGACTTAATTTAATATGAGTTTGAATTGAATTTTAAGTTAGATTGGTCTGACTTGAAGTGTATTAATTGAATTTGATTCTAACTTGATTTCGATAAGACATGCTTTTTTATATTTACCCAATATCGACTTGATTGCTCTTAGTTCTACATTGAATGCGACTAGATTTCGCTTTATTTGCAATTTTATGTATTTTATTGCAATTTTAATTTCTTTCTTTTTTTTTGAGTTTTTTTGTTTCCTACACATTTGCTTCAAAGCCTCTTTATTTCATCCATTTAAACTTGCATTATTTCTCTTAACGTTGCTTTACCTAATTCTGATGTGTAGTCTTTACATTAGTCTTTTTTTCTAAAGAAACTTTGTTTCGTGCAATCTGCAACTTTTTAAAAAAACTCACCCGACATTAAGTATTTCTTAGTTATTAATTATTTTTGTTTAAGATATTCTTTGTGGCTTGCACCGCATGCTGTGGCACGCATTTCCATAATAATGATAAAAAAAATTAATAATACCTCGAAAAGAATTTTCAAAGCGGCATAGCAACTAATTAGCGCCCGGTAACCTGCAACGCTTTGCTTGTGCGTGCCAACTCACAAGCATAGAGAGTCTTTCGAAGTGTTGCTGATGCCATTATTTAGTTGATTATTAAATATTTCATATTTGCGCTATTTATGAAAATTAATTAACTCATTGCTGGTGTAGAACGAAGTAGAACGGAGATGTGCGACCACCCGGTGAGGTCAGCGGCTGAACGACATCATGCTGCGTGTTTGGCGCATTGAAAGCTGCACTTAGTAATGAAATGTTTGCAGAAGCGACCAATTTTAAAACCTGACCTTAGCTATTGTATCTCAATGTGACTATCTCTGTCTTACTTTTTCCGAATTATAGCCGATACACATTGACTGCGACTAGCGACGAACGCCAATTGTCAAAAAATAGAACGCATGTTTTCTTATGAAGATGTATTTTTTGAAGACGGCACGATAAAGAGAGAACACGACCACAATTGTTGCTGCCGCAAACTTCAATCTATTTCTAATTTGATAGACGACAAGAGCGAACATAGCAGAGTTTGTTTATGTTTTGTATGAAATACTGATTGTCGCTGTTGCGTTCATTATAATTAAGTCGTAGAGAATACTGCAACATTTCTCTCTGACTTCAAGTTTTCGTTTTGTCGGTGGACGACTGTTGCAGTCAATGTGTATCGGCTATTACTTAACATCTCTCTTGTCGCTAGTGAGCATATTGCAAAGGTAAGAGCAAAGTTCATTTAAGGTTCATAAGGCGGTTTCACTTGAGAGAAATGCACTCTTTTTCCGCCTTTGCTTAAACTGTCACTGTGCTTTTCTTTGTTCGATGCATTTATTTTTTTGATTTCTATTCATTCATTCTGACAGTTTGACCGAGCTCGATCTGAAGTGCCACATTCTTATAAATGAGCTTTGGATAAGAGCAACATTTCAAATTACAAAAGCCGACAACACAAGCTTTACGCTTTGCAAAACATTTTCTTTTTATGTCTCGCACGCGATCTGCTGCATAAATTAAGTGGTAGACAAAAAGTTGAGGTAACAGAGAGAAATAGAACAAAAAAAAAACACCGTGATGGTGAGGGGTAAATGGAGGCAATAGCGTAAAGAAATACTGCTATATAAAATAATAGGATTTAGATTTCTTAAATATTGGTAGAATACGATTTTGATGTAATTTTCGATAATTTTCATTTGACATTACGAAGAATAATAGAGCAAATATATGAGGCCGACAATAATTCTACAAGCCTATATTTCTAGGCCCATACATTTCTATCTTATATTTATTTATTCTGCTCATTTTTATTACAATAATATTTGAAAATCTACTATTTTTAAGGACCTTCTGCAACTGGAGAATTGGATCACATCGTGATGAAAGCTTATAATAATGATCATCGCTACCAATATTGATCATTTACATTCATTTGAAGTTTTTAAAAAAATCGTTTAAAATATGTCCTGTTTTTGGCTCAAAACCGGAGCAGAGAGATGGAGAGTAATCTTTTTAAAATATTGTATCGTTAATGTATGATACTATATCTATCGATCCCCTCTCTGCGCCGTTTCGATACAATGGTATTTTTTCATATATAGGGCTCAGCCCTAATGTAGAGTCATTCACAGCGATAATATTGAAAAAGGTAAAACGACCCAAAACAATTTTTTTTTTAAACACAAAAAGCACGGTTAACTTTTTGGTGAGTACCAAATATGTTTTTTTTTAGAAAAAATCTTTCTTATATAGCGAAATATAGAGCACCAACTATATTTATTCTTTCAATTGATCTTCATTTTAATTGAAGCCATAAAAAAAATCTGCGCATAGCTGCAGCACCCATACATATTTTTCATTTTCAGCATGACTCCCAAAATAGAAATTCTCAAGAACTTCAAGCATCTTCATCGTTATCGGTTTTTAAAATGCAGTCAAAATCGGCATGGGTGCAAAAATCGGAAATAGACCGAGCACTAGAACTAAAACGCTATTGTATCACTTTTGGTCACTGACTTATCAAATTGTCCCCAAAAAATTTGGAAATATTACAAAGCTAAGGTGCTTTTTGTGGTCTTGGCCTCAGTAGTGTGCTTTAATGTCGAACAGAACCGGCTCTGAGTCCTGGCAAGGTCATGGTCTTATGCTCCAAACCTTTCTTTACACATCAAAGTTTGTGAAGAAAATCGATTAGTAACATGGGTTCACTCTGAGGAAAAGGCATAACACTTATATCATGTTTCGACAACTTTTTGCAACACCAAGAATAACCTTTCCATATAGTTAACGTTTTTTTTGTACCTTAATGTACTAATTTATGTTCAAATAAATAAATAAAAAAATGAGAGAGTTTTTCTAAAACTATTTTTTCGTATTTTTTTAACTTTAGGTCGACTTTCAAAATGGGTACCGCGAAGGCGCGCGCACTGCTTTAAAAAAACAACTAGGCTGAACATTTCTGAGCACACTGCAAAAATAATTGGCTGCCTATACATATAATTGGCTTGCAGTTGCTTAACATGACATTTTTCCTTGCAAATTTTTAATGGACAATAAGGTATTATATTCTGATTGCATTATGAGTATCCACAGCAGGTATAAAAAATAATTTACAACATTTTTCATGCAATTCAATATTTCAATTTCAATATTTTTTTATCATGTGTTTTGCAATACAGGCTAAAAAACAATATATCAAAAATGTTACAGGAACAAGAGTTTAATAATTTCATAACATAAAAATTCGTACCAAGCAGTGTGAAAATTACATAATGGTCTTTCACAATACTTTCATAAAACTTTATTATTTTTCTTTTCTAATTGTTTAACCTTTTAAAAAGCATAGATCGACCATTTTTCATCATTGAAAGTATAAATGGTGATATTCTCTTAACTAAAGGCCCAACCAAGTTATGCTTAAGCAAACATAAGTTTAGAGCAAAAGCACGCACTTACACAGCAATATATGAAGTCCCCCAGGTTTTGTCTAAGCACTCCTTTCGTTCAGTTTTTCGACTTGGGTTTACTTTTTGGAATTTGAGAGAGAGCGCTTGATATCGTAGTTTCCTAAGCAGAATAGGGTTGCTAACAGTATTGCGAATGTATTTGATGAAAATTGTATTATTTGTGTGTCAAATTTTCCGATGAAAAAGATTGTTTTTTTTTTAATTGTGTATATTTAAGCAAATTATGAAAATTTTGTATCTTTTTGCTGTGAAATAAGCTAAGCAGCACAAAAGACACGTTTTTGTGTTAGCAGATGGCAACCCTTTTTAACATATGTATACAATTTTTTTTAACTGTCAATTGAAAAAAATACGTAAATTTATTGATTCAAAATTAACGAGGATTCCAATTTTGTTTAAAACTTATAAAAAGTGTCCAAAAACATAAAACCATATATGAAAAAGCTCAAAGGCACTACTTCAACAAATTTTTGCAAAGAACTTTTGAACTTTTTGAATAAATTTTTGTCAAGATTTTGTAAACGTTTGACAATTTGTTAAGCATGAAACATGCCAACTTGGGCATTTTTCTACTTAACCATATTTTTCATCAACTTTTCTCTGAGACTTTTGTTTGCTTAAGCATAATTTGGTTGGGCCTTACAGCTGAGTATGAAAAAGCTGGAAACAGATGGTTTCTCATCATTACATATAAATTTGAAAATGCCTATTCCAAATCGTATTGTATTTGAACTTTTCAAAAGTTCATCGACTGAAAGATTTCAAAGCAGCAAAACAAAAACATCTCGAAAAAGAAACGAAAAGTTTCGAAATTGCTAAAGTCGAAGAACGGATTCAGAAGTTATTTCTTAAATCAAAGTAAAAATTAAGGAATGTTAATTGTTCAACTAAAAATTCCAATGCGAAATGTTATGATGGATGCAAGAAAATTTTGATATCTACCAATTGCCATCTGCATCGAAATCCGCAAGAGGAAGACAAAGAAAATTGACGACCGATGAGGAAGTTGTCGACAATCCAAAGAATTGCCATGTACATCCAAATCCGCAATCTCTAGCGAAGAACTGGCAACAGCATTAACAGTTAAATACAACAATAAAAAAGCAAAACTAAGAGATAAAACATAAACATAACATAACTAAACATAAACTAAAAACATAACCAAGTCAGTTCCGTTGCTAGTCCAGTTCGTTTAAAAGATGATTAAAGACAGCATTCTTGCTTCACCGAATACATATCCCGTAAAATATGCCGCTTGGGCTTTGTTCATGGTTTTGGGATTTTCTGAAGAGAAATATTCTATACTCCGAAATTTTTTGAAGAGACTCAACGTGAATATACTTCTAGAAAAATGGGAAAAAAAATTTAAAAATAAATAAAAAATAAAAAAATATCAGAACTCAAAGAAAATATACAAAAATATTTCCCGCAAATATTAGAATTATAAGATAATTACAAGTTTAGGGTATTCACAAGGTGTGTTATCATGCCATATTGTCATATTGTCCTAAAATTTTACAACTAAAATTTACAAGATAAATAAATGCGAATAAGAAACAGCTGTTTGATTATTGAGCTGTAACTTTAATAAACATAGCTTTCAGAGTTGTAATATATTAGTACTTTTTTGCAAGGAAGGAGAGAATAACATGTTTAAACAAGTGTAAAATCTTAGGTCAATATCACATTATGACATGATAGCACACCTTGTGAATATCCTAATTAAATATTGATGAATGATTTCAAAGAAATAAGGTAAAGCTTTTAAATGTTATTTCTTATTAAACATTTTTTTGTTATACTACAATTTTTTTTGTTCGAAAAATTTAAGTGGAATACGTGATATAAATGGAGTTTTAAATAATTTACATTCCTGATTTTTGTTATGTTTTGAGAGAATTATTTATTATCATAGCCTAAGACTTTAAAAAACAATTTTAACTTTAAATACGTATTGATTGACCAGGAATGAGATATATTCAAGGTTTTCACAAGTTTTTTCTCAAAAAAAAATCACATGGTAAGAATTCGTTAGTAGAGTTTTTTACAACTTCAGAAAGCTCAACTGCAAAAATTAACTATCAAGCACCACTCCAAAAATAATCATCGAGATTTCTCAATTCGTTCAGAAGTTATAATTTTTGCAACGAGAAATGCCAGATCGAGCCACTGTGCTTCGTAAACTAGAGCGCAAGACTACAAATAAAATTGAGATGAATTGAAAATCCAACACAATTTTAAACTGGGTATATGAAAAAAGGGAGTTTGTGATAAAAAAAGTTAACTTGATATCTCTCTCATAGGTCGGGAAAAACGGTACATGAAAATGCCCAATTTGAATTTGAAAACGGCCGCTATACTGACTGACTCCCTTCAACTTATGTTTTATTTCCTCACTTTTTCTGTGAAATTTCTATTTACTTAAATACTTCTTCTTTGGTCTGGCTGTACAATAGAAAGTTAATTAAATAATTAATTGTGATCTATTCTTTGAATTTATACATGATTTCAATTGTGAGCTTTTTAGATAGTGTACGTTTGAAGACATCAACAACAACAATAACAACAACAACAATAACAACAACAACAAACACAACAACAACAAACACAAGAACTCTGTATAAAGTCAATTACACAGCAGACTAGACAGAACTGTTTCGGAGGCTGCTAAGCCTAGCTCTTCAGTAGTCTTATGTGATTAAGCTGTGACCAACCCACTGTTTAGGTTAGGTTAGGTTAGGTTAGGTAAGGTTAGGTTAGATTGGGTTAGGTTAGGTTAGATTGGGTTAGGTTAGGTTAGCTTAGATTAGATTAGGTTAGGTTAGGCTAGGTAAGGCTAGGTTAGATATGGTTAGTTTAGGTTAAGTTAGGTTAGGTTAGGCAAGGTTAGGATAGGTTAGGTTAGGTTAGGTTAGGTAAAGATGGCTGAGGCAATAGACGACTCGTACACTTAGGCCAGTGCAGGCCCGTTGTGATACCACATAATCTTTTTTAAACCTATTAGATATTTCCCTCCTCAAACCAGTTCGAGCGAGTAATGAATTTAAGGATATGCTTAATTTCCAGGCATGAGACTTCGGCAAGTCCATTTAGAAAGGGATGGCCCAGAGTTGCCATTCTCCTTTTAGCTAAAGCTGGACATTCACATAGGAGGTGCTGAGCATTTTCTACCTCCTTCTCACATCGGCAGCTTCTGCATAAATCATTTGATGCAAGTCCCAACCGAAAAGCATGCGTTCCGATTAGGCAGTGACCCGCGAGGATTCCTACTATTTTTGACAGGCTTACCCTGCTTATCTCAAACACTGCGTTGGTGCGTTTTAAGTCGTAGGTAGGCCATGTTAGCTTAGTTATCTTACATGTGTCAAGGTGTTCCTAATGTTTTTGTGCAATACTTAGGGATCTATTCTTGCACTGTAGTTTAAAGGAGGAAATGGGTATACCAATAAAGTCCTCATTTAAGAGGGTGTAGGCGGTCGTGCCCTTCCTTGCCAATTCGTCAGCTAAATTATTGCCCTCAATAACCCTATATCCGCGTACCTATGAGGTGGATTCTGAGTAGCCTTGCCATCTCGTTAAGAGATCTGCGGCATTCAGTGAAATTTTTTGAGTTGTCAATATTTGAGTTCAGCGCCTTCAGTGCAGCTTGGCTAACTGAAAAGATGGAAATACTCTTTCCCTCAAAGTAATTATGACCTACAAACTCACTGTTTTAGTCTTATATGATTTGGCACTTATCCGAACAAATTCTTAAGAATTTTAATGTTCTCATATGCCATTTAATCATATGACATTAAAGCAGTAGCTATTTTTAAAACAAGCCTTTAACTCTCCCAGGGTTGCCGTCTGTTCTAGTTGTTTTTTCTTTATTCGCTATTCTCAAGACTACTGAAGAGGGAGGCTTAGCAGCTTCCGAAACAGTTCTGTTTAAACATGGGTAACGCTATGCTGCGTTGCGCTTATGAGTTGAAGCACTTAAATGCGTTATTGCGCTAATACACTTGTTTTAAAAAAGTAACGCAATAGCGCGTAATAACACGCTTATAGAAAAATTAGGAAATACTTATTGAGCTAGCAAAAATTGCACAAATTTTACGACGCCACAAACATAGCGATATAATGTTCGAAGCGAGCATTGTTAGCTTATTAAAATATGGAAAAGGAGTTGCGGGAAAGATGCTGTTAAGCATGAGTGTTTGGAGAGCGTTTAATTGTTCTGATGCTTTGCCATTCACGGAATGGTTCTTCAATATGTATAACAGTGTTTAAACGTGTTCGTAAGCGTCAATATTTAATATGTATTTATTAATATTAAACGTAATATTTAAACGAAAGCATAATATTTGTTTTTTGCGTTGAAGATGAATATTGAACAGTTAAAAGTAACGCAAAACCGCATCAATATGAGTTCTTTAAATCAGATATATTGTTTCAGGATTTATTATATGATTCTATTTATTTTTCCTAAGACAAGGCAACTTGGGCTTAGGACAAGACACCAAAAAACTTACCCCATTCAAAAAACTAACCACATAAAGCAATGCGTTATCGAACTAAAAATCATCCTGTGGTGATCAACATCGTGTTAATATAGATATCATAGCATTTTAAGCTACGTCACACAGTGCTTTGCGTAGTGGAAATAAATCAGAAAATTTTTGGTCTCCGAATAGCACAAATTTGGTATCCTTCGACAGGTAATATTCCTATGAAGATAAATTCGAAAAATGTTTGTTTAAAAATTACGCCTGTAGGCACGGCACTATGTTAAAGTTGACTAATTTTGTACGAATATCACGGTGGTGTCACATGTTTTTTAAAGCTCAAAGAAGAAGCTCTTAAAAACAAATTGGTCAAAAATAAAAAAAAAAATTTAAAGAAGAAAGCAATGCAAAATTTTGGTTTTTTGAGTTTATAAAAATATTAAAAAATAGATTTTGCTTAATTTTAAAACTTTAAAAACAAAACCAAACTTTAAACCAAAAACAGAAAAATTAGAAATTTTGGAAAGCATGTATTAAAATGCGGGTGCTTGAATATGCCAGTTTTTTTTTATTCATAAGATAGGACCCTTGTCGAGTCGCCAATGAAAAAAATTCCTCATATTCCCGTTATTTTTAAAAAACCTATATTGTAAAAGTCTAAATCAGTAAATTGCTTTAGAATTGCTTGAATATATGTAGGTTCAAGGGAGGTATCCCTAAAAACAAATCGATTTGAATAATTTGAAGTAAACATATATAACTTAAAATTTTAAGCTTTTTGACCAAATTTTACTATGATCGGTCAAATTTTGTGCCTACCTCCCATACAAAATTATGTACAAATTTAATATAGATCCAAGGAAGATACCCCTAAAAACTAATGGATTTAAACCATTTTCAGTATACATCTATTACTTTATATTTTTTTCAGATCGGTCAAGTTTTGTGTCTACCTCCCATACAAAATTATGTTAAAATTTAATATAGGCCCAAGGTATGGGCCAACCGATTTCAACCATTTTCGGCGTATTTCTTAGATAGCTTAAACTTACTAAGCATACAAAATTTCATTATCACAGGAGCACTCCTTCTATTTATTTCCAAATTTGTATGAGCGCAAAGCACTGTGCGTCATGACGCAATTGCGTTAACGTATTACGCTGATACAGTAAGATGCGCTTGGGTTGGTGTATCAGCGCAGCATTTTTTGATGCGTTACCCATGTCTAGTTCTGTTTAGTCTGCTGTGCAATTGGCTCTACACAGAGTTGGTGTTGTTGTTGTCTTCTTCAAAATTATTCGATTTACAAACTCACAATTGAAATCATGTTAAATACTTCTTCTTAGCGCTCGTTTTTGTTAACAACAAAGAGAAGTTTTTGGATTCTGCAATGTGCTAAAATTAATTTGTTCAAGAATGTGCGTTTTATTTTGCTTGCGGAATGCAATTTCTGCAACAGATACAAAAAACATTCTTCATGCCTTTTACAGCCAAAACTAACTATATGTGAAAATACACGAATTTTCGTTATATAACAAAACATTTCGTGGTTTTAGTCTACGAAAGTATTTCGCAATAAAAACTCAAAAATTTCGTCCATTTACTAAATTGTTGTTAAATTTTACTAATATTTTATTGAAATTTTATGGAAAAATCTAAATTTTTGTAAATATTTTTTAGTATGAAAGTATTGGTTAAGTACACGAAAGTTTTGTTGCATTGAGTTCAAAATTGTGACAATAAAAGTTTCGTAATATGAATGACAGTTTTTTTCTATTTCGAAATTATTTTTCTTCGAAATTTTTTGCTAAACATTGAAATTTTACGAAAAATTCGTAATATTTTGTAGAGCAAAAGTATTTCGTTAAGTACACAAAAGTTTCGTTAAAAAAAATATTTAATTAAAAAATATAATAACAAAAATTTCGCAATTTGAATAAAAAAGTTTCCCTTTTTTAATTAATTTTAGGAAATTTTTTTCGGAAAATGATGCAGGGATTATTTTGAGTGTATGGTTTTATACCTACAAATTCTTGGAGCCTTGATTAATTCGCGATTAAGAAATAAACAATGAACACAAGAGCAAATCGTAACAAAATCAATGTAGTAATTTTTTTTACTTTTTTAACTTATTTAAAAGAGGTAGAACATTTTTGATTCGAAATGTAAAAAGCACATATTATTCCGCTTTGATTAAACAGATGTTGTGTCTATTATCTTCTCAAAGTGAGTGCAGTGTAGAAGTCACAGAAGAGTACTGAAGAGTTGATGTACGTTCGATCAACAAAAAAGCTGTCTCATCTGCTTGGTGGTTTATTTTGTAAAGAAGTTTTTGTTGTTGCAATCTGTTGCTCATGAACTTATTTGGTATACAGCTGAAAAAAAAACTATTTTTTTAGAATTATAAAATATAAAAATTGCAGAAGGTCTTTAGTGATCTAGCTCTATCAAGAACGAGAGCGTGTGAAGGGTACAAGATGTTCAAAGAAGGACCTGGAAAGCATCGAAAATTAACCTTATCAAAGATGGCGAAGAACATCGACGGATGGCACGACAGGTCAAGGACCAACAGAAATTGGTTTTCGAAAACCTGCGGTTAACAATAAGAAACCTTGCAAATGCTCTCAACATTTAATTTGGTTTCATTTAAAACTTTTTAAAAGAGTATTTGGATCGTAATAGACTCAAGTTTCACTTGGTGCCAAAACAATACATTTTTTTGGCTAACTGCTAGGACATCCAATCCCGGACTTTTCTTGGTCCCGACAGTGCCGGGAATGCAAGGCCTAAAATCCCGGGGTTTTTGATCAAGGGATCAAGGGATTGCCTCCACTGCAAAAAAAATTCAAAAATATTCCAAAAAAAATTTTCAATGATACTACCTAGGAAAAAAATTACGTGATTTTAAAAAATTTTTTAAATAAAAACCTTTCTAAAACTATCTGTACAAAATAACACAAGGGGCCTTACCAATAGTCATTTTAATGCCGACTCTTAATTTAGTGAACGTTTTTTGACAACAAATTCTAAAGAAAAAATGTCAGAAAAGCTCACACTAAATTTAGAGTAGGTATTATTGTAAATCGACTATTGGTAAGACCCGATAATTCCTAAGAAATACTGAAATGTGATTTTATTAACACAAAAATAAAACTCTTTTTTAACTGGCTGTACAAAATATAAAATATAAAAACATATGAATATAAAAACCTTTCTTAAATTAATTGTAAAAAATATTACAAAATGCTTAAATAACTTAACTTAACTTAAAAACTTTCACTTAGAAAAACTAAAATTTGACCTAAAACATTTAAAAAACTTCCTTAAACAAGCTGTACAAAATATCACAAAACTCCTTTTTAGAAATACTAAAATTATACTGTAGGGACGTCAAAAAGACACACGTATACTTATTTTTTGGTTGTAGAATTTAGTGGCAGACTCAATTTTTTCCAATCAGATCAAAATCTCGAGATATTTGCGATTGTAATTTATTCACTTTTAGGCCCATTTTGTGCTATATTTTACTTATTTTTGGAGATCAAAAGCTTATGCTTGTTTTCACTATATCATTTTCAGTGGTCAGTTGTTATTAATCAAATTGAAAACATCAACATGTTGTCATTTTTTCTATCTTTGGAAATCTTGGAAAATTAGAAACAAATCAATTTTTAAATGGAGCTATGCAGAAAATGTCCTAGAGTTTTATTAAGATTTTATTATTTCAGGTGATAAACTTTTGTGTTGTCATAAAAATGACGTAGTGAAAACCAAGAATTACACTTTCAGAATTTAATATACTTCTGCAATAAAAACACTAATTTGAGCAAAAAAATGTTGGATTTTTTAAAAGTTTTAACGTTCAACATTCAAATTTTTGAAAAATCATAGATTAATCAAGGCTTTTTCGATTTTCACGTTGAAGGTATTTTGGAAAAGACAATAAAAATTAATTGCTAGAAAACTATAAAAGTTTTTTAAATGAAGGTCAAATGTAAGTCAAATACCACATATCTGAATAGCTCGAGACTTTAATCTGATTTGCAAAAACTGAATTATTCGACCGAAAATTAAGTTTACGTGTTTTGGCCTTTTTTTTTTGTCTTTTCAAAAGTTGAAAATTTAACTAGTGTTATTAAACTATTGTTTTTTAAATATTTGTACGAACTTTCTGAATGATCTAATTTTATTAATTTTTTTTTAAAGAATTAATCTTTGTTTTTTTCAAAAATGAATACTATCCAAAAGTTTAATCGAAACTGTGTTTTTTAGTTTTTTATAATCTTCTGCAATGTTTTGTGTTGTAAAACAAGGCATAACTACTTTGAAACATGATATAACGTCTTCCAAAAAATTCATTTTCTATGGTTTGTTAAACCAGGGACTAGTCCCGGGATACCGGGATTGTGTTTTTCAAATCCCGAAATCCCTAGATTGCCGAAGCGTCAAGAAATTGGATGCCCTACTAACTGCAATCATTCTTCGCGAAGTTTTCACCATAAAATTGACTCATATCATTTCACAACCACTGTCTGCACCTGACTTAGCTCCGTATGTCTTCAGAGTATTCACCAAACTCAAGAGGTCGCTTCGGGGACACAGTTTTGAATCGATCGAGGAAATAACAGACACATCGTAAAACTTTTTTGCGTTGTTTTCGCCAAAGAGCGCTAAATGGCCAACCACTGAACATAATGGCATGAAGTTTGTCGCAGATGTCAAATACAGTACTATCAACTTTAAAAAAAAAATTCACCGATAGGTGACCAGTCTCTTTTTCATTTGAGCACAGTTCATTTTAAAGTAGTCTTGAAATATTATCTCATCTAATGTTAATGCAATTTTTTTTTGCCTTTTGTGGACATACTTTTTTCGGAAACTTTTTCGTCCATTCCTTATTTTGTTAGATTATATCTCGATTACTTATTTTATTAACAAATCAGAACAACCAAAAACTTAACTTTATCGCAAGTCAGCGCTGCCTTTTTATTGCTCTTCTGACTTTTATCACGCGTCTGACTTTGTTTGACAAAGATAAATATTCAAACCCCTTGTTTTTAAAGAAATATTTAGCTTTTGTCATTTTTATATATTTGTGTGCTTTATTTGAAGCTGAATACTTTGTCTAAAACTAATAGATAGCTAAAATTTATTACTTTTTAGTGAATGAAAATAAAAGTTATCTCAATATTGAGATCAGCATGAAACATCTTAAAAATTGTTTTATATTAAGCAGTCAATCTACTAGAAAAACAAAGCGATCAGAATAACTTGGTTTCACATTAGAAAAAATTAACAATTTTAAATGGAAATTTATAATTTGAAAACTTTTTGAAAAATTTTAACTGCACAAATAATTGAGTGAATTACATGCATTTTTACTTCATGCCATCAAGCGAATGATTTATCTAATGGAAAATTGTCTTGCATTGCAACTGATAATAACTAATATCTAGAGAAACTTGAGACGATTGCTGATCAACGATCAATGAACAATGACTCTACAAACTTGAAAAAAAAATTGTTGCCACTTAAAGATTGTTTGAATGTTTGAGCAAATTAAATAGTGACAGCTGACAGTTGCACAACAATAACAATGCAAAGACTTTAATCTCTGACAGAGGTGACTGTAAGACGTGCCTCTTGTTAAAAAAAAAAATTAACACTGTGCGCTTTTTTGAATCTTTTTTCTCTGTATTTGATAATTTAAACATTTTTCACTTAGTTTTGGTATAAGAAATCTCGTGGTGACATTTGTTTTACCACTTTATCGAACATTTTAGAACAAAATTTTCTTTTTTAAGATATGACAAAAATTACTCAAGATATGCACTTATTTTCATGTTGATAACTCTTGAACCATTGGGATTTGCATTTTGGTTTCCTGGACAAAGTTCTTTCTATAATTCTGGCCAACAACTTTGCTGAATAAATGAATATGATAAAATCGCTTCCAGTGGGTGTTATCGAGTGATTCTTACAAAAAGTCAAACGAAAAAAATTCGAACAACCTTGCGTATGAGTAACATTTTTTGCTTTAAAGCATTGAAAGCGGGCAAGACATATGTTGCTTATTAAAGGTTTTAAGACAATTTCAAATGATTTTTCGTTATGTATTTGTTCAAAAAAGTTGTTGGCAAGAATAACAGAAAGAACTTTGCTGAAGAAACCAAAATAAAAATCTTAACGGTTCAAGAGTTCTCAACATGGAAATGAGTGCATATCTGGAGTAATTAAAAAAAACTGCACTAAAGTCTTCGGTAAGGTGGCAAAATGGATGTTATTTAATTTATATTAAATATTTATATTAAGTATAATGTTTTAATATTTTAATTAAGTGAAAAATGTTGAAATTATTATATACAGATTTCTTTGCCTCACAGTGCAATTGGCATGGAGTTTTTAAAAATGTTTAAAACATAATTTAGAAAATTTAAAAATTTAAAAAAAATTTGCATAACAATTTGTCGATATTGTTCAACAGCTGCAGATTAAAGCTTTAGAATAACGCTAATAAATGTCACGACTTTGAACGAGATTTCAGAATAGTTTGTATTTTGTCTATCAACATTTTAAAGCTTTCATCTGGAATTTATGTTATGACACAACCATAATGTCATGATCTCCAAAATAACTACACCTAAACAGCTGTCAATAAGCTAGACTTTCATCTCAAATTTTTAATTACTTGTTTTTTATTATTTTATTTCAAAAATCAGCCTAACATTGACTTACCGCCCGCTGTTGCCCACTTTTCCTTAAAGAAACTATCCAAAAGCTCACACACAAACACACACAACTACTTATTTATTGATTGATATATGCTCAATTTGTGCAATTTTTTTTTTCATTACTGTCTAAATGCTTGGCTACTTTATGCCGACACTCAGCGTCAGTCTGTCAGTCAGTCAGTCAGTCAGTCAGTCAGTCATTCTTTTTGCCAGACAACATCATGTTAAAGATAGCTGCTGATCGTTGTTGTTTTGTTGATCATCACATAAATTAAATATTTATACAAACATTGCAGCTTTTCACACACATAATTGGCGAGCTTTGTTTTTTGTTTATTTTTTTTAACGCTTTCAGTGTCTGTCTTTCATGGTATTATTTATGTATTTCCACTGCTATCAGTCTTGTCTCTAAGTCTTTTGCTGTCTCTCTGCCTATCCGGTTGTCTATTTAGCCAGCTGTCTGAATGATTGAAAAACTATAATCCTAAAGCTATGTACAATTTATGGCGGGTGTTTTTTATGTTGATTAGTTGATATTTGCCAAAATCAATATCATAAATTAAGCAAAACAAAAACAACAACAAAGCAACATACAAAAGTCTGCAGCATACACTCAAGCAGCGTCAAGAGTTTTAACGTCTGTCTGTCTTTGTTAAACTTGCTTAAATTGTTCATCCGTCTGCTAGACACGCCTTCTTTCCGCTGCTTTTTTATGCCTCCTTTTTTATAAGATTAAAAATAAACATAGAGCCAGCTATGATCAAGCAAAATAAACAGTTTAGCAGCAACAGCAAATATTGTTTGATTTTGAAAATGTAAAAAGAAACATTCACGCAATTAAATGAAACAATCAATTTAGACATTTTTTCGAATTGTTGATGATTTAGAGAAGATATATTTAATGAAAACAAAAAAAAAATTTGGCGCTAAATCTATTTGAATGGCTCAACATAGCAACAAATGATACAAATAAACATGTTGCTGCAACATTATTTATGTGATTTATTGAGAAATTCTTATTATCCTATTGAA
This sequence comes from Dichetophora obliterata, assembly GCA_963920525.1. Classification (NCBI taxonomy): domain Eukaryota; kingdom Metazoa; phylum Arthropoda; class Insecta; order Diptera; family Sciomyzidae; genus Dichetophora; species Dichetophora obliterata. The sequence continues at coordinate 202,013,929 of OY986436.1, read as the reverse complement.
AAGTACGTGTGTGGAGAATTGACTATAATATTATACACTATTATAAGCATAAACATATTGACCTTGACTTGATTTAGACTAGACTAAATTTTGAATTGACGTGATAATGATTTGGCCTGATTTCAATTTGTCTTGATTGGTTTCTTAAATTTCTTTCGACTTGTGATAATTTTGAAATGACCTGATTTCAACTTGTCTTCATTAGTTTTATAAATTTATTTCGACTTGTGATAATTTTGAAATGACCTGAGTGCGATATGACCTGATCCAAACATTATGTCACTACCACTTGACTTTACATTGCACTTGACTTTTCTCGACTTGATTCTCAATTGATATGATCCCTCGACTTGACCCTTTATTGACTTGAATTCATTTCAATTTGCCTTTATTTCAAAATTGGCTTCAGTTTAACTTGATTTTTTTTTAATGATATTATAAGTTTTGATATGATTTGTTTTTGATTTGACATGATTTAGGTTTCACATAATGTCGACTTTACGCCGTTTTATTTTGTAGCAAAAAGCCATTTAAGTGGTTTTTTCTCTCTTCATATAATAGATATCGTGGGGAAAAATGTTGCTAAGTAACATATCAACCTCTATGCGCAAAATTATCGTATGTGCAATTTTTTCGAAATTAACTTTTTGATGAAATTTTTTTCTATACCCCACAACGTATCACCTGGTATGATATTGTAGCTGAAATCCTTAAAGTATATAAGGTTATTACCTAAGCACATGTAAAAATTTGTTTGTAAAATTTGGTTTTCTACACATAGAATAATTTCGTGCAAAAGTGTCGATATTGTGATAATTTCATATCGACACGGGATTACTACTCTGACGAACTTGTTGTGAAAATTTTGCCGCTTGTTACTCAGCTGTCATTTTTTCAATCAATTGCATTATTTATTTGGACGCATTGGTATAACAAAAACCACGTTCTTTTATAGTACGACATAAATTTATTACAAAAATAAAGAAGAATTTTTATGAGGATTTGAGTGGATTTTCACATGGAAACGGAACAGACTACTCAGGGGTGGTATAGGCTTAAGTGATAGTTGATAGTTGATGATCAAAATATAAATTTTTCTCAACTTCAGGTGATTGCCAAATTGAATATCGCTTTTACCCAGCAAAATTTTTGATACAAATGTGACATGCATTCTAAGGAACACTGCTTCCAGAAGACATTCTATAGATCCAATGTGATTCTTCTTCGCCTTATCCAGAAGCGCTTTCAAGAGACATTCTCATAAACTACTTCTGGAAGACATTCAAATATCATTTAAATTCAATAAAGTAAAAAAAATTATATATAATTGTAATCAATATTTAAGAACTTTCCGAGGGATTTTTTAAAAATCCCAACCACTTCCTACTTCCAACATCGAAATGCCGTGAAAATTGAGGAAAGAGATATTTTACACCCCAACAAAACCCTAAAACGTCTCATTTCCAATACCAAAATTGCGAGAAAATAGGAAAAGAAATATATTCCGCGGAATTTTTAAACCCCCCCCCCCCCCCCTAACCACAAAAATTCCAAATTCCATAGAATGCCTTTTTAAAGTTCTCCTAGAAAACACCTACTGGAATCCTTTCAATGAAGGGCTCAAAGAAATCTTCCATTGAAAAAATTCTGGAAGCACTTCTAGAGAAGACTAAGGAAAGCATTCCTTCCAATGACATGGATATGTTAAAAGAATGCCTTCTGGGTATAAAAGTGGAAGGGATGGAATTCAAGACTTTTCCTTCCACTTTAGCTTCTTTTGGAAGCACTTTATTTGCTGGGTAGCTATCGATTTTAAAGGAAAGCTATTTAGGTGACAGTTGTTTACAAACTAGTTGAAACTACCTGTTCAAAGTACAAAAGTGTGTTGTATAATTAGAGATGGATATGAATAAAATTATAAGAAAATTCGACTTTTTAGAATAAATTTAAGAAAGAAGTCAAATTAAATTGTCAATTAAATTGCTAATTATTTTTGTTTGAAAAATTTTCGCTTAAGAAAAATAATAACAATTAACAGCTGCCTGAAATGACTTTTAATTTTTGAAAAAATGGTTAGTGCTGCCAAGTATTGAACATATTTAGTGATCGCTTTACACAGAGCAACAAAAAGTTGATAATCAAAAACGACAGATAAAAACGACTATCAAAAAACGACAGTCAACTATCACCTTAGCCGATTCCACCCCTGCTTTACAGTTTGATAAACCAGAATGTTAAGAAAGATTGGAGAGGATTATTGAAGTAATATCTCTATTTTATAACAAAAAAGGCAAACAATTTGATATGATTCAACCTAATTTCGCTATTTCGAAAAATCAAGCTCTCGAGAATTTTTTTAGAAGCTCACCTTGAGCTCAATTTGTTGGTATAAAGAAATAACTTCCAAGATAACAGATAATTTATGAATTTGGGTAATCAAGATAGTTTGCAAAAAAAAGCAAAAATTACCAAAGCTAGACAAGTAAAATATTGCTGCAAAAAACAAAAAAAAATTTACGCATGATGAAGAAAACTAATCAGCAAAACATGACAGCTATTGAAAAAAATTTATGACATCGTTTTGGTCGGCAATTCGAAAACTTTTTCATAACTTGTTCGAACTTTGAACGTCTTTCAACCAAATCTTATGATTAATGAACAAGCAGCAGATTGAACGATCGATCACTGGTTAAAACGAAGCGTAAAACTAAAACGTATGCTCATTCACAAGAGAGCTCAATAGCTCTAAGCAATCTTGCAGCACGCTCTGGGATAGTTGTTTTTGCTTAAGTTGTCGATAAGCAGACACGTGTAAGGAAAAAACCAGATAAGAGCTATAAAAAAAAAACAAAAACAATAACAGTAACGTTCATAATTTAAACGTTTTGACAAGCATATCTTATTAATTGAGAGATACGCGTGTGTTTTTTTTAGTAAACATAAATTTTGATAATGCTTTGGCTTAATGAGAAGTCAACAACAACAATAATATGCTAAATGCGGAATCTGTTTTTATGTCTTGTTTATTGATAAGAGTTAAAAAAATATTTTCTTTCAACCATCAAAACAACGGTTTAACATAATTTTATGAATGAAACTCAAACTAAACTGAGAAAAACAATGATTAAAACAAGGTTTTAGGTAGATGAAGTGAGGAGAAGAAAAAAAAGTAAAAATAGTATAGATTAAGTATAAAAAATAATTTGAATAAACATTCCCACTGTTACTGAACGAAAATTTTAGACAAAAATTAAAAAACAGAATTTAGCCATTCAACCTTAACTTTGAGTCAGTTCAAAGTTTCGAGAAAAAGTGAGATAAAATTAACACAGCAACTAAGGTTTGAAAACTGAAATAAATAAACTTTGATAAAAAACTTCTATAAATGTATGTTAAAGATGTCAAAACATAACTCCTACTTTTTTCGAAATGGTTTTAAGAAATTTTAGCAAAATTATACATAAATATTTCAAAATTAAATTAAGTACAGTGTGCTTGTATAGCATTTTTTTTAATCTTCAGCTTATCAAATTTTAATTAGCCAAAATATCTAGATCATCGCTGGTTCTATAATTAATGGAGAATGTTGAAAGCAGCAGTTTAAAGAAAACTGATTAAGATAAATACTGGCAGAATAGAAGAAACGAAAACAAAATTAAAAAAACAAAAAAAAAAATAATTATAATAAATCATTGTCAAAACATAAAAATAAACTGCAAGAAACTGCGAAAAATTATAAAAAAAATATTTTATTTGTTGATGATTTTCGACGGAAATAGAAAATGAAAAATATTCGCCAGAGTGCACGGTCAGAATCTGAGAACATAAATAAGCTATAGAAATAAATACAAAAATATTAAAAAAAAATTTTAAATTATATAACACTTATTTAAAAAAAAACAACTAAGTTTAGTGTGTACAAGAATATCAAATAAATGAAAAGTTTGAGGGAAAAGATGTCAAGGAAAACAACAGACGTTTTGATTCATCATGTTACTTATACACAAAATATAGCAAATAAGCGAAAAAGATTGACAAATGCAACTAAACACCTCACATAAATCAAGGCAAATCAAGCCGATCAGAAACGAAATCAAGTCGAGTCAATTCGCAGTAAAATTGTCAGGTCAAAATAAAGTCAGTTTAGAATCAAGCCGTCATATCAGGTCAAACTCGAATTGATGGCAAGCTGAAACAATTCAAAACACTATCAATGGATACCGATATCACATCAGTGTCAAGTCATGTCAATATGAAGTCAGCTCGATATTAATTTATGTTGGTATTAAATCATGTCAATATTTATTCGTATCAATATTTAGTCATGTTCATTAATCATTTCGATATCGAATAATGCTGAATTCTTAATCGAGTTATATCGATATTAAGTGATGTCGATGTGGAGTCATGTTGAGATCAAGTCATTTTGGTATCAAGTCTTGTCGATGTCAAGTCATGTCAATATCAAGTCACGTAGATATCAAGTCATGTCTATGTCAAGTCACGTCTATGTCAAGTCATGTCTATGTCAAGTCATGTCAAGTCATGTCAAGTCATGTCAAGTCATGTCAAGTCATGTCAAGTCATGTCAAGTCATGTCAAGTCATGTCAAGTCATGTCAAGTCATGTCAAGTCATGTCAAGTCATGTCAAGTCATGTCAAGTCATGTCAAGTCATGTCAAGTCATGTCAAGTCATGTCAAGTCATGTCAAGTCATGTCAAGTCATGTCAAGTCATGTCAAGTCATGTCAAGTCATGTCAAGTCATGTCAAGTCATGTCAAGTCATGTCAAGTCATGTCAAGTCATGTCAAGTCATGTCAAGTCATGTCAAGTCATGTCAAGTCATGTCAAGTCATGTCAAGTCATGTCAAGTCATGTCAAGTCATGTCAAGTCATGTCAAGTCATGTCAAGTCATGTCAAGTCATGTCAAGTCATGTCAAGTCATGTCAAGTCATGTCAAGTCATGTCAAGTCATGTCAAGTCATGTCAAGTCATGTCAAGTCATGTCAAGTCATGTCAAGTCATGTCAAGTCATGTCAAGTCATGTCAAGTCATGTCAAGTCATGTCAAGTCATGTCAAGTCATGTCAAGTCATGTCAAGTCATGTCAAGTCATGTCAAGTCATGTCAAGTCATGTCAAGTCATGTCAAGTCATGTCAAGTCATGTCAAGTCATGTCAAGTCATGTCAAGTCATGTCAAGTCATGTCAAGTCATGTCAAGTCATGTCAAGTCATGTCAACTCATGTCAAGTCATGTCAAGTCATGTCAAGTCATGTCAAGTCATGTCAAGTCATGTCAAGTCATGTCATGTCATGTCAAGTCATGTCAAGTCATGTTAAGTCATGTCAAGTCATGTCAAGTCATGTCAAGTCATGTCAAGTCATGTCAAGTCATGTCAAGTCATGTCAAGTCATGTCAAGTCATGTCAAGTCATGTCAAGTCATGTCAAGTCATGTCAAGTCATGTCAAGTCATGTCAAGTCATGTCAAGTCATGTCAAGTCATGTCAAGTCATGTCAAGTCATGTCAAGTCATGTCAAGTCATGTCAAGTCATGTCAAGTCATGTCAAGTCATGTCAAGTCATGTCAAGTCATGTCAAGTCATGTCAAGTCATGTCAAGTCATGTCAAGTCATGTCAAGTCATGTCAAGTCATGTCAATATTGAGCCATTTTGAGGTCAAGCCATGTTGATATTAAGTCTTCTCAATGTAAAGTTATGTCAATATCAAGCCGCGAAAATGTCAAGTCATCTCGATATCAAGTCTGGTGAGAATCGAGTTATATACATAGATATTAAGTCATGACGATATTGAGTCGTATCGATATGAAGTCATATCTGTATTAAGTCATGTTGATATCGAGTAATGCTGAGGTCACGTCATACCAATATCAAGTCGTGTCGATGTCAAGTTTGGTCGATGTAAAGTTATGTTAATATCAAGTCACGTCGATGTCAAGTCATGTCGATATCAGGTCAGGTCAATATCGAGTTAATCTATATTAAGTCATGTCGATGTGGAGTCATGTTGAGGTCAAGTCATCTTGATATCAAGTCTTGTCGTTGTCAAGTCATGTCAATATTAAGTCACGTAGATGTCAAGTCATGTCCATGTCAAGTTTGGTCCTATATAAAGTTATGGCAATATCAAATCATGTAGATATCAAGTCATGTCGATATCAAGTTAGGTTAATATCGAGTTTAATCGATATAAAGTCATGTCGATAATAAATCGATATTTCAATGTCAAGCCATTTTGATATTAAGTCTTTTCAATGTAAAGTTATGTAGATATCAATCCACGAAAATAACAAGTCATGTCGATATCAAGTCTGGTCAGAATCGAGGTATATACATAGATATTAAGTCATGCCGATATTTAGTCGTATCGATATTAAGACATGTCTGTATTAAGTCATGTCAATGTCAAGTTATGTCAATACCAAGTCATAACAATGTCGATTCACGTCGATATCAGGTCAAGTCCAAAACGAAATCATCTTCATATCAAGGCGATGAATTTCTTATCAAGGCGACTAAATTAAGTTCAAGGTCAAGGCAAAGTTAAGTCATGCGGATATCAAGTAATGTCGATATTTACTCGAGTAATTTTGAGGTGAAAACATCTTGATATCAAGTTTTGTCGATGTCAATATCAATTCACGTGGATGTCAAGTCATGTCGATGTCAAGTTTGGCCGATGTAAAGTTATGTCAATATCAAGTCAAGTAGATGTCATGTCATGTCAATATCCAGTCATGTTGATGTCAACTCATGTAGATGTAAATTAATATCGATATCGATTTTAATTCATGTCGATATTAAGTCATATCGATATTAAATCATGTCAATGTTGAGATGACATCTTGATATCAATTCTTGTCGATGTCAAGTCATGACAATATCAAGACACGTAGATGTTAAGTCATGTCGATATCAAGTTTGGTCAAAATTACGTTACATAGATATTAAGTCTTGCTTATATTTAGTCATATCGATATTTAGTCACATCGATATTTAGTCATGTCTATATTAAGTCATGTCGATAAGTAGACATGTTGATAAAATCTTGTAATGTCAAGTCATGTCAACACGAAGTCATGTTAATACGAAGTCATGTCGATATTAGCGTATGTCGATATTTAGTCATGCCGATATCAAGGCAAGTCGAAATCAACACGAGTCAAAATCGAGTTAAAGCAACTTCATATCAAAGCGATGAGCTTTACTAGCGATGCAATGTTATTGAATGAGGTCATAATGATATTAAGTCATGGCGATGTCAGATCATGTCGATATCAAGTCATGTCGATATCAGGGCAAGTCGAAATGAAATCAAATCTACTTCAATTCAAGCCGAAATCAAGTCGAGTAGTAATCAAGCCATGCCGATATGAGGTCATGTTGATATAAAGTTAAGCCGATAAAAAAATCATTTTGATGTGAAGTCGCATTGATAAGAAGTCATAGTGCTATCAAGACTATTCGAAATAAATTAAAATAGATTTTTTATGAAGATGGCTAAAACAGTTATCACGATCAACTTCATATTTTTTCATAGTGATATTAAATTATGCTAATATTGAGTCATGAGCTGTGCCAATATCGAGTCATGTTGATATCAAGTCAAGCCGAAATCAAGTAGAGTCGTAGTCAAGGTCGATATCAAGTCGTGTCCATGTCGATATAAACATATGCGCAAATCAAGTCATGTCAAATTGAAATCCAATTGAAATAATGCCGAGTCAAAATTAAGTCTTGTCGACATCAATTAAAGTCAATTTAATACCTTTGAAATCGTAACAAGATCAAGTTGATATTAACAGCCCTATTCTGGCAAATTAACAATTGTTAACCAGTATTTTGAATATTTCTATGTGTTTGTTGTAATTTTTTTATTTCAAAACAAAATTTGAAACTGAAAAATAATAAAGTTTGATAAAAATTGTCAACTTCTTTTCAGCTATTGACAATTCCATTCAAAAATTTTGTTTTTTGAGCTTCAAATTTTGTTTTGGAAACAACAAGCATATAGAAATATAAAAAATACTGGTTAACAATTGTTAATTTGCCAGAATAGGGCTGTAAGTCTAGCTGTCAATAAGTCAAGTTGTTATTAAGTCATGTCAAAATCAATTAATATCGATGTGAAGTCAGGACGAAATCACGTCATTTCAATATTAAATCAGGATAATTTGGAGTCAAATTAAATTAAATCCATTTAAAATTGCGGCATGTCAAAGTAAAGCTATATCAAACCGATAGACAGTGATGTGCAAAGAAATAGGGACACCTGCATTTTTATATTTAAGCCTGCATGAATTATATACAAGGTGCCCCAGATATAGCATTAATTAATAAAAAAATTGATGGTTAAGTTTATGATAAAGTATGAAGGTTACCCCCTCCCTCCTTTGGGACCTAGAGAGGAAAAACTGGCAAATATGTGCCATTACATTTTACTCCATGTTTTATTCGATTTCCAAAGTTTATAACTTATTGAGAAGTTAATCAAATTAACATTAAGTTGTGTGTAAAACATTTTGCCTAAAGTCACATTTAAGAAAGTTATGAGCAACTGAATTCTACTTTAGTTGACTTTGATAATAAATATCTCGAATATTTTTATATTTTTTGTGATAAAATTTTTTTTTATGATAAAGTTTTCTATTGATTTGGTTTCTGATCTTGTCATAGTACTTGAGTACTGAATGCAAACAAAGTTTCTTTTTTCATTTAAAATTACCACACGTAAAAAAGTTAGCTTTAAGTGTGGGAAGATTAAAAAATAGCTATTGTATCATTGGTTTTAAGGTCACGTAGTCTCTTTTTCAAGTTGCTGTTGACTTTGGAGATCGGTTAAGAGATAAATAAAATATAGAGTAAGACGTAATGTCATATATTTTTAAGTTTTCACTTTCTAACTCCGAAAAGGGGGGGAGGGGTCATCTTTATCCAAAAAGTGTTTTACTCGCCTAATCAAGGAGAATCATCACCCGAGGGCATTAATATTATATCTGGGGCACCTTGTATATGCTGCATGAATTAGCTTTAAACATAAAAATACAGGTGTCGCTATTTTTTTGCACTTCACAAGACAATATTAAGGTAAGCGACCAAAAAAAACTAGTTTACTCAGATAAGATAATTATTTATAAAAGAAAATCTTATTAATTCAAATAATATCTACTTGAATCAAAAGAAAATTATTCAAATCGAATTTAATTCACTTGAGTCAAATACGAATCATTTCAATAAAATAATATTCTCTAAGATAAATTTTAATCAAACAAATACTTTTTAAATAAAATAAAATTTAGTTGTATTAAAAAGAAAATAAATAAAACCATACACAAATTAAATCATTAAAAAAACATTTTTTAAAATTATATACATATTTGATAATATTTAAGCATGTTAATTTAGTAATCTAGTCAAAAACAGTTTGGGACTTATTCTTTATTATTCACTCGGTGCTGCGCTGATTAATTTTAACCCTCCTTTTATTTTAACTGCTAAATCTTCTATTTTAACTACTTTTACATGCACTGCTTTTGGCGTTTTACGATAGGTGTCCCTGAGTTATTTTCAATTGCGCATGCTCCTCATATTGCATGCAGGAAAGAACTTGTGTTCCCTGCTTTTTGAAAACCTAAAAGTGGCACCCTTTTAAAACAGTACAGTTGTACATCACATCCTTTTTTTTATTTGAGTTATTGTTACTTTTTATCAAAGAGGGACACTTTCTTGACAACTTTCTAAAATACATAAAAAAAAATACACAAAAACTATGAGAAAAGGGTTTCAATGCCTTGGTTTCGCTGCACGAAGCCATGCAATGTCAGCTTGGGTCGCTTTGCTATATTCTGCTTTGTCTTTCCAGCACAGATGCAAGGCATGCATAAATCTTGCCTTAAGTAAGTGTAAATCTTTTATGCCGTTGTCCCCTATTTAAAGGTCCCCCTTTTTTCATTTTTTATTTAAATAAGACGCTTTCATTTACTTAAGCTACCCCATAAATGTTCCATATTGTTATGCAACCGCCTAGCTTCAGTTTATTTACACTGTAATAAAGGCTCGTTAGGTGCGCGTTGCGTTTATTTTTTTTTTTCTTAATCCAAACAAAACGCATTTTCATTAACTTTGCTTAGATATGCAGATATTTTTACAACATATGATATACAAACATATGATATACAAACATATACACAGAACATAGATACACTTTTTTCAATACAAATGCATATTTATGCTGCATAACGACTACGACAACATGACGAATGCTCTGTAACCATAGCCGTAGCTGTTTGTATTTATGTGTCGCGTCGCTTTGTCTGCCCCTGCGACTGCAAACACAATGCGTCACAAGCGATGACTGCTACTGTTTTGCCATTATTAAGAAATGCTGGCGCAGTAATGAAAACTACAAAAAATGAGGGAGCTTTTAGCAAAATGAAGTTGTTGCTGTGGTACTGCAAGGGGCTAGAATTAAGGCAGGCAGCTTTAGGGTGTTGAGGATCAGTGCAAAAGGGAATGCGACGAAGGTTGTGCAGCGTTGACGTTGAAACCGACAACTTAATATTCGTTGGAGTAGGTTGTGGATCAGTGGTGTTGTTTATGTTTTTTAGCAATACTCTGAAAGTTGTTTATGTTTTGTTTTAATTTTTTTTCAAGAAAACAAAATATTGAAATCAATGCTTCAATTACTTGTTTTGAGACGAAATTTTCGCAAAGTTGCAAAAATCGTATTCTATATTTCTTGTTGTTATATCTTTTAGCTGAACAGTTGCGATTACTTGTGATTTCATGTGATGAAGAGATATCTTCGAATTAGTGATAGTCTTCTCAAGTTTATTAGTTGCCATTTTGCGATCTTAAAAGAAAAATAGCAAAAAACTAAGTAGATTGCTATAAGAAAGATTTTATATAAACCAAAATGTTTGTAAATACTCTAGGTGCACAATTGCATTCTTAGAAATAAATGGGGTCGTTCAAAGGATATAGAGAATTTTCAAACAAAATTCAGTTTCATTAATGGTCTGGTATGGAAAAATAGATTTTTAGCCATAACTTTTGATTGGAAAGAGATATTGCGGTGACTTTTTTGTAAAAAATATAAAAACAACATTTTGGACAAAATAAATTTTGCGAAAAAATACTGATGACAAAACAGTAAAATAATTTTTGCGCTTAACTGAAAGAATTTTTGCAAATAAATGCTATGTCATATGAAAAGCAGTCAGATGTGCAATTTTAAATTGATCTAATTCTTACAACTAAAACAATTTTTGAGTCATTTTTTGAGTAAAAAGTCAATATTTTGGTTTTTTTTGACATAATTATAAAACATATATACACCGACCTAACCGTACAGTTCAACCTATTTTTGTAAAGTGATTTTATTGGAATTTTGAACAAAAAAAATTTGAATGAAATATATTAATGGACAGCGGAGATATTTGCATCGAAAGACTAAACTTTGATTTTCATGTCGTTTTTTTCTCATTCTTAGGTAACGATGTTTTATGAAAAAGTCGTTGTACTAAAAATTTCTACAATTTTGAATATATGTGAGTGTTTTTGATGCCAAAATAAAGAAAATTTTTTAGAATTAAATACACAAAAAACTCCGATCATAAAAAGTATTATAATAACAAAATTACCGTTAGTTGAAAAATTTCGGTGGGGGCGTGGAACCAACTAAGTATGTAACATTTTAATCTGGAATACACTTAATATGTGTACCTGGTTTTAGCGAAATCCGTTGAGCCGTTCAGATTTGTATAAATGCCAAAGAAACAAACAAACAAACAAACAAACAGAAAATGAGTTTTATTACTAAAGATAGAAACTTTTGATTGAAAAGAAATATTGGGGTAATTTTATCACATAAATTATTTATGAGTCTTGACTTTTTTGTAAAATATATAAAAACAACATATTGCCAAAAATATTAAAATTTATTAGGTATATTAAATTTGATGACAAAAACAACAAAATAATTTTTGCGCTTAATTCGAAGAATTTTTGCAAACAAATGCTATTTTTTCATTTTTTTCCAATTTAAGTCAATATCTAATTATCTTGAATTTTATTCGATTCATTTAATTGAATTTTGCCATTACAATAGGACTTAATTTGGACTTGAGTTTATACTAGAGTGGAACGCTTATTTAACCTTACCGGTTTCATATGTTTTTAAATACTTCTTGTCAAATCAAATTTTTCTGCATCCTTATTTCTTATCTACGACATAACTTTTGACTTTGCCCGAGAGTTTTTGTATTTCATTGCCATATTTTTTCACAGAAATTTGTTTTTAATTGGAATCGAAAAATACAAGTCCAAATTTTTTAATGCAAATCTCTTAATCAAGTCGTAATTAACAACCTGTCATGACTTCCTTATACCATTTTTTTTTTTTTAGACTGAACCAACACTCAGGGGATGCCCCCTATAAATGCGTAAGCATTGTGTTGATTTGGAAGATGTGTGATAGTTAGTTGGAGGGTGGATAGATGGAGCAGTGTCGGTGAATATTTGTTTTAAATTTGCACAGCTCAAAACTGCCGGGAAACACGCTCGCAGGGAGACTATTCCACAACTTAACTATGCGACTAAAGAACGAACTATCACGGCAATCTATTGGTCATCGATGCAATGGTTAAGGGGTGGGCTTGGACAGCTGCCCGAGTGGACCTGGGAAACACACGAGCTGGTGGCGTCAGGCCACGTATCTTCCTTGAACACTTCCCATGATAATACCTATACAGAAGGCTTAGGCAACCAACATTGCGTCGATGCCCAAGAGAGTTGAAAGAGGATGAAATACTTTCATCCCCTATCAATTATATCGCATGACGTTGAATTCGATCCAGAAGCTCCAAATAAGATCTTGAAGCCCCTGCCCAAATGTGCGAATTGTACTCCATTTTCGGTCTAATATATGAGGTGTAGATCATTCAAAGATCAGCTGAAGTGAAATATTTTTGCACCGTTTAAGAAAACCTAGGCTCTTGCCCGCTTCTTTCGACACATCGAAAATATGATCATTCCAACGAAGATCAAATCTGATCGATATGCCCAGAACGTCAAGAGCGGCTGATTCCACAAGATCCACACCATTCATATTGAGGGGTGCTAAGGGGCAATCCATCCGCTTGTGCGTTAACAGGCAGCACTGAGTCTTGCTTGCATTGAACTCTACTCTATTAGTAAGACCCCACTCTTAGATTTTTTGTAGATCGTTTAGGAGTGTGTCAATCATGGATTGCCTTTTTCTCTCAATCATATGAATGACAAATGCTGCTGTCGTCCCCAAACAAATGAATTGGGTTATGAGTCAACGACAGAAGGTCGTTGATAAAAACCAGATAAAAGGTTGGCAATAGCACTGAACCCTGTGGTACTCCTGCGTTAATGGCGTTCTCCTCAGACGAAACACCGTCAACTACGACTCAAATCGTTCTGTCCTTGAGTAAACACGTGATCCATCGAGCAAAGTTACCACCAAAACCATATGCAACAAGTTTTGACACGAGCGCTTTATGCCACACTCGGTCGAACGCTTTTGAAATATCCAGAGCATTAACCCTGCTCTCACCGAAAAAGTGTAGGCATTTATTCCATTTTTCGGTTCTCTTCTTACCGTTCAGACGTGTTTTTGCGAGCTCTAACTTTTATTGTTATATTTAGCCAAAAGTTCTAAATTAATAAATATAAATAGAAATAAATAGCTTTGATCAACTTGCACATACATCTGGAAGCGTGATAACGTGGATTTTATCCTTTTAAAATACATGATATTTAATTTAATTTTCAATATAAATATATATATGTATATTTGTTTATAATTTGCTTCTTTCCTTCTTCCTGTTTTGTTTTTAGCGCAAACAGGTTTCTATAGAGCAAATTATTGTATTTACTTTTACAGCTGTTTTCACGCTACTGCAAAAACTCTAGTGCTTATAAAACTTTTCAATTCGTTGGTTCTACAAAATCAGGGCTGCAAAGTTTCTACAGTTTTTGTTTTTCATTAAAAGCATTTAAGTTCATTTTTCTCCTTATACTTTCATCTATATTGCAAACTTTCTATTAAACTGAAAATGATCTGCAATTTCCGAAACTGCGCTGTTAAAGGTGAATCAGACCGGCTGGTTACTTGCTGGTTGTGTGATTCATTTTTTCATATCAAGTGTGTAGCGTTGACTGCGAGGATCTTCGATGCACTCAACGAAAGTAAGGGTCTTCGTTGGTCATGTGAAGATTGCAGGTTTACAAACGTTGAGATCTTTAAACTTATTAGACAATCTCGGAAAGGTTTTTTGGAGGTGGCTAAGGATCTAAAGGTAGCACAAGATAGACTGAGTGAGTACGAAGATTTGTTTAAAAAGTTTAAAATTATGGATGAAGCTTACAATTCTCCAAAACGTAAACGTTCAAACAAAAATCTTCGTAGTTCAGCTAAAACTACTGATATAGCCGTGCCATCGCAAAATAATAATTCTGTTCTACCTTCTACTGTAACTGTTTTCCCTAATGTGATAATACAGCTTGAAGATCAATCAATTGGAGCTTTCAATACTGATCAAATGACAGATAATATCGCGCCAACTAAGGTCGCTGCGTCAGCTGATCAGATTTCTCCTTCTGTTGAAGCAATACCAATCATAGAGGAAAATGCTGATTCTCCTCGCGTTTCTGGCACACAAAAAACTTATGCTGAAACTTGTATTGCCTCAAATGTGGTCCCTGCACCTTCCCAAATTACTTCGGTTTCTACAGGAGCGATACCGAAACAAATATCGAATAGCAGTATCAAAGCCCCTGTTCATAAAGAACTTGTGATTATTGAGCCTGCAAAATCTATATTTGTTTCTCGTTTTGCAGCTGATACTTCCAGTGAAGACGTGTTATTCTATATAAACTCTAAGCTGAATGTTGTAAATAAAAATATCTCCGTTTACAAATTCAATTTTTCATACGAGCGTATTACGTCCTCTTTTAAAATATCTTTGCCTGGTGATCTTTTTCACAAGGTATTGGATCAAAAGTTTTGGCCTGACAATACGATGGTGCATGAATTTATTTCTAGACCTCGGCCTACAACTTCCTTGGCTACTTTTCCGGTTTTTAACAAGAATCAAAAAAACTAGATTGTTGCTTTCAGTTCCTTATCCTTTACCAAAACGTTCGTGGCATGAACACAAAACTAAATAATATATTAATTTTGAGTCACAACCTACACTTTAATATAATTGCTTTTAGCGAGACTTGGCTGTATCGCAAAGATAGAAACTCCATTCCTGGTATTTGCTCTAAAGGCGGGGGTGTGTTGATTGCAGTCAAAGCGACACATTTCTCTGAAGAATTATTAATTCCAGAATCCTTGGACATTGAATTCTGTTGTGTTCATGTTAAGTTTGGTTCCTTGAGCCTTTTTATTACATGCTCATATATTCCTCCCCTTTCTACCTTAGAAGTTTATAGCAAACATTTGGCTTCTATTAGTAAAGTTTGCTCAAAACTGCAATCTAATGATCATATTTTAATAACTGGAGATTTTAACCTGCCAAACGTTTCTTGGAACTGCTGTTCTGAAATGCCTGGAATATTTTTACCTTCGTCTGAATGTTCATCCGATAATTATTTTTTAAACGAGCTCTCAATCCAAGGCCTGTTCCAACTTAACTGCATCTGTAACAAAAATAATCGTTTGCTCGATCTGGTGTTTTTTGATGACAGCAATATCGCTTCTGTGTCTAAATCAGATCCTCTGGTTACACCCGAAGATTCTCATCATCCAACATTAGAAATTATTTTAAATTTTCCAAAACCATCTGTGCAGTACTATGATTCTCAACCGCCTATTGAGTTTAACTTCAAAAAAAACAAACTACGTGATTTTGAAGAATACCTTGTCTAATATAAACTGGAATTCTATTCTAAATATTAATACAAAAAGTTTATCTTCTCAGAGTCTTGATGATGCGGTATATGCGTTTAACAGAACGCTCAATGATTGTTTTCTTAAGGCTGTTCCGCAAAGGAAAGCCTCTTTGACATCGGGTCCGGTATGGTACACAAATGAATTAAGAAAAATGAGAAACTTGAAATCTAAATACTATAAAAAATATCAAAAAACACATAACATATGCGATTTTGGATGCTATACCTCGATTAAATACAGTTACCAACAGTTATGCAAACAATCCTATAATATCTACTTAACAAAAGTAAAATTAAACATCAAATCTGATGCTAAATCCTTCTGGAACTTTGTTAACACAAAACGTAAGATTGATTCCTATCCTTCTTTTATGAAATATAATTCTGTGGAGTCTGATAATGATAATAGTATTTGCAATCTTTTTGCTGACTTTTTCAAGACGACTTATTCATCATCGTCCTATGATTATTTAAGTTATCCTTTCAATATTCAATCTGGGGATATTTATTTCCCAATAATTGACACAAACACAGTCTTATCATTTTTAAAAAATATTATAACATCATATAAAAGTGGTCCTGATAACATACCTTCATGTATATTAAAATACTGCTGTGAAGAATTAGTAACTCCAATCTCTTTACTATTTACTTCATCATTAAAATCCTGCTATTTTCCTGCAGCCTGGAAGCATTCATTTATCATTCCGCTGCATAAATCCGGAAATAGGTCTTTAATTGATAACTACCGTGGCATCGCAAAATTAAGTGCTTTGCCTAAACTTTTAGAGGCAATTGTTACATCACAACTATCGCATTGCGTTAAATCTTTAATGTCTCCTTTCCAACATGGATTCCTTTCTGGAAAATCCACTGTTACTAACCTTCTTGAATTTACATCAAAAACTATAGAAAACTTTGGAAAAGGCATGCAGACTGATGTTATTTACACGGATTTTAGCAAAGCTTTTGACGTTGTAAATCACAAACTATTGATCTTAAAATTACATCTTGTTGGATTTCCTATACCGTTAGTAAAGTGGATTGAATCTTACTTAAGCAATAGAACACAGTCTGTTATTTTTAAGCTCAATAAATCACATGAGTTTCCTGTTACTTCAGGAGTACCTCAAGGAAGTCATCTTGGGCCCCTTCTGTTTCTACTTTTTATAAACGATTTGCCATCTGTCGTAGTGCATTCCAGCATCTTAATGTTTGCTGACGACGTCAAACTCTTCCTTTCTTTTAAAAATGATAATGACGCTGTATTTTTGCAAGCCGACATTGATCATCTTTATAACTGGTGCAAAACGAACCGTATGAACCTCAACATGAAGAAATGCAAGCATATGTCTTTCTCGCGCAAACCACCAATTAAATGTACCTTCAAAATTTGTGGTTACCCATTAGAGTCCTTAGATATTTTCAATGATCTTGGAGTTACAATGGATCCTAAACTACGCTTTAATATTCATGTAAATAAAATAATAAATAGAGCAAATAGTACTTTAGGATTTATTAAACGTTGGGCAAAAGAGTTTAATGATCCATTCATAACGAAAACCTTATTCACGTCTCTAGTGCGGCCTATCTTAGAATACGCTTCAGTTGTTTGGTGCCCACGATACGGTTGTTACATAGACGACATTGAATCAGTGCAGAAACAATTTATTTTGTTCTGCTTAAGCTATCTTTATTGTAATACTGATTTTTACTTACCATCTTATGAATATCGGTTACAACTCTTAAATCTTCCTTCTTTAAAAAATCGGAGAATTATGATAAATGCTTGTTGGATTACAAAACTTTTACATGGATATGTCAACAGTCCATATTTATTGAGTAAAGTATATTTTAATATTCCTCTTCGTCCTAGAAGATCTTTTGAGTTAATCCACATGAACTTTTGTAGAACTAATTATTTGCAAAATGAACCTCTTAGAAGCGCTTGCGGTGATTTTAATTTTGTATCTGATGTTATATCCTTAAGTGAATCCATGGACTCAATTAAACATAAAATTATAGATTACCTGCAGTACCGTCGTTGATTATGTAAAGTTCTTTCAAACATATATCTGATGCATCTGGTGATTTGTAAACACATTAATATAACAATCTAAATGGATAAATGGACCTAAGCGTAACATGGAAAATTTTGGTGAATAAACATCTAAATAATCTGAATGGACCTAAACCTAGGATCTTCAGTTGCCTTATATCTTCATGATGATTGTAACTACACTTGTCGACGGTACCGTGGTGTCTTGGGTCTTTTTACCTCTTGAAACACTACGTTAGATCGATTTGTAATATATTAATATGAGTGGCCGATAAGACCTAGTTTGTCTTGGTGCCTGCGTTCGCAACTGGTTTTCTTTATTTTATGAAAACTGGTTCGGTGAAGTTGACCTAGTTTGTCGAGTAACCACCCTGTCAAGCCTGGACCTCACCGGCTTCAGGAAGACAGAACGATATATATTATATATTTACCTATTGGAGTGGTGTTTTATTGGGTATGTGACCTTGTTTATCACACGACTCCGCCGGATACCAAAATTGTTGCTAACTTGACCTTGTTTGTCTTGAAAACGCAACCCTGCTTTGCTGTCTGGGATTACCGATTTTGACTTTTTTTTTTTTTTTTTGTTATTTTTTATACTTTAATAAAATTATATACTTTAAGCAATTTATTAAAACTTTTTGGTTTGTTAATAATACATGATTTCAATCAAAATCATACTTTTTATTTTGAATTGTGTTAAAATCTTATTTTATAATTTTAAATTTGCTATAAAACCTGTTAAGGTTTAGCAATCAAATCAATAAATAAACGCCATAAGATCACGAGAGCGAGCCCTACGGAAACCATACTGACGGTCACTGAGCAGTTGGTTGTGCTCCAGATAGTTCACAACGTTGAAGTTTATGACGCTCTCCATAACTTTGGAAGGCATAGAGCATATCGCAATGGGTCGGTAGTTTGCAGGGTTCGTGTCACCACCCCTTTTAGGTACCTGCTGAACATGTGCCATCTTCCAACAAGATGGAAATATTCCTGTTCTTTAGGAGATGTTGAAAAGGTTGCGCGAAGGCCGAGCCAGCGAAGAAGCACACATTTTAAGCACAATTGGCGGTATGCCGTCAGGACCGGAGGCTTTGTTTGCGTTGAGATTTGTAAGTATCCTTTTAACTGCTCTCGTTCGACAGTATATCTCCTGCATTGTAGAAGATTCAGCCCAACAAAAGGCAGCTGCTGATTGCTATCCGAGAGAGTGGAATGTTGTGCAAACAATCTAGCCAATAGGTTCGCTTTATCAACCGAGTCAGTGAAGATTTGGTCATCTTTTAAAAGAGCTGGAGTCGATGACGATGTCTGGTTCTTAACTCTTTTAACAAATGACCAAACATTTTTGCTCCCTTTGGGGCAGAGAAGAACCTTTTCTCGAATGCGAGCTTCGTGCAGAAACTTTTCGCATTTTAAAATTGCATTACAACAATTCCTTGCCTTGATGCGAAGTATTTTAGTACCAGTATTCTTGTTAGAATACCAATTCTGAAAGGCTTCCTCTTTGAACCTGACTGCAATCCTGCAAGTCTCATTAAACCATGAGTGGTCTTTTGGTTTAATGCTTCTCATCTTATTGGGAATGAAAGACCGCATACCCAATAAAATAATTTATTGTACCATGACAGCCGCGGTATTCACATTTCTATCAGCGAAACATAATTTCCAATTGAAGCTGCGATAAAAATTATTTAACGCAGTCCAATTTGCACTTCCATAAAACCATGCAGTGCTCTTCGGGGCTTTAGGCGTAGAGGTGCAGGGGTTAGAATATGGAAAAACAGCGGAGATGGTACAATGGTCTGAGTTACCAAGAGGTGCGTTGACACTCACATCATATTTTCCATGATGTGAAGTCAGCAAAAGGTCAAGGGTATTATGGCTTTGCATATCACTTTGAGGGAAAAAAGTGGGTGCCTTCACTAGTTGAATCAATTGCTTCGATTCAGCAAATAGCTCAACATATTGCCCAACAGGTGTCAATGGGCCCGAGTGACGTAACCAAGCCGGGTTGTGGACATTGAAATTGCCTGCTACAACGATCTCACTGTCAGGAAACAACCCCAAAATATGCGTAATTGAATCAGAGATAGAGTCCAGTTTGTTATAAGTGAGCTCTCTCCCTAGATTCGGGTTTCTATAAATAAAACAGAAATGCAGCAAGTGACAGCGAAGCCTGAACCTAACCCACATTGAACTAAACTCTGGATCAGTCACGTTCAGACTCCTCTCACACTGGTACGCTACATCCGTTCTTATAAAAAGGGCGATGCCCCTATGCAAAGAAAATAATGACAGTAAGCGGTACCCAGGTATATGAAAATCCAGTGGATCTGCATCCTCAGCTACCTGGGTCTCGCCTAGTGCCATTATTTGAAGCCTATGTAGAGTACAATGAACATATACTGAGAAAAAATTCGCCCTCAGTCCACGAATATTGCAAAAATCTATGCGGAAATGTCGGGTCATATCAAACAAATATCAAACAAATAAGGGCATATAAGGTAATTAAGGTAATTATCATGTACACGTTAGAAGATATTCGGGTTCAAAGGCACAGAAATCGGTTATTCGCTAATATATCCAGTCTAGGGCGGCCAATCCCGGGATCCCGGACTTTTCTTAATCCCGACAGTCACGGCATTGCAAGGGGTTATATCCTTAGATTTTCGGGATCCCGCATGGAGAAAATTAATTTGCTTGAATTAAGCAAATGTTTTGCTTAAAAGCAAATCAGCAAAACTTTGCTCAATCACAATGTAATTTTAGAAAAAGATTGCTAAATTGCAATCACTCCTCGTGTATTAAGGAAAAAGCAAAATTTTGATAAAATTGAAGCAATTCAATTGAAGCAATTGAATAATTTTGATTACATTGAAGCAAAATTTTGCCAAGTTATTATAAAGTGAAAAGCAAATTTTTACTTAATTCAAGCAAGTATTTGCTCAGTTATTATTAATTGGAATAGCAAATTTCTACTTAATTCAGGCAAATATTTGCTTAGTTATTATAAGCTCAAATAGCAAATTTTTACTCAATTCAAGCAAATTTCACACGTTTATTCTTAATGAAGAAAATTAGGCGACGATTGGTTAACAACCCCGATGGTCGAAAGGATAAGCCCATGCACTTACACTCACGCGGCCGAGGTTCAAATCTCCAGATGGTGGTAGTTTTTCAATTCAATTAAATATTAATAAATATTTCACTTCAAAACTATGCTAGATTTCAGCAAAAACTAATCAAAATTTGCTATTTCAATTTATAATAACTAAGCAAATATTTGCTTGAATTAAGTAGAAATTTGCTTTTGCCGTTTATAATAACTGAGCAAATATTTGCTTGAATTAAGTAAAAATTTGCTTTTGCAGTTTATAATAACTAAGCAAAATTTTGATTAAATTCAAGCAAACATTTGCTTAGCTATTGTTAACTGTAAAAGCAAAATTTTACTTAATTCAATCAAATATTTTCTTAGTTTATTATAAATTTTTATAGAAAATTTCTACTTAATTCAAGCAAATATTTGCTTAGTTATTATAAATTGAAACAGCAAATTTTGATTAGTTTTTGCTAAAATTTAACATAATTTTGAGGTGGCTGAAAATATTCCAATAAAACATTCAATGACACTACCTGAGAAAAAATTTTATGTGATTTAACAAAATCTATGTATGTATATAAAACAAGGTCGGGTTTGTTACGCCATTTTTAACTCAAGAACGGCTGGACCGATTTTAATGATTTTTTATTTGTTGGATTTGTGGTCATCCCGAATAGCAGAATAGAGTAGAGGGGGGTAATGTCGTGCACTCAACTTTAAAGTGCTCGTAAAGCCGTACATGACAAGCGAATACAACGAGTAAGCATTCGATCGAAAGATAATTTGGTTGGTAACATTTATGTGTAACAATATTCGTGTAGCATGAAATCGTGTTAGTAGAAATTAAAAAAAAATGTGCACGACATTACCCCCCTCAAAATTTGTGGGGTAATATTTTTAAACTAATATTTTAGTTTAAATCATAATTCATACTCATCATATCTTAATTTCATCATCAATTTAAGCAATTCTTACTAGAAATCAATGCAAGCATTCAAAAACTTTCCAACGATATCTTGAAAGTGAGGATCACAATAGAAATAATAAAATTTATTGAATTTTAGTAAAAATAACTTTAAATAATTCGTAAAAATTCATAAAAGAAAAACAGCATTATCTTTAATCCGAATGCAAAAATTTTAAATTTGTTTATGCAGATTGGAAGAACTTTTTCATTACTATTATACATTTGTTTTACAAACAACTCAATTTTTAGAGATTTTTTCAAGCCATTCCAGCTCGCAGATAGCTATCGTTAGTGTCGCAATATTTGGGGAATCATGTTAGCGTAAACCAATAATTATTTTGCAGAACTGACCCAAAAAATCTTTTTTCATAAGACGCTTTAATGTACATCCCATAAGTGCATCGCTGTATTGTTGCGGTTGTATTGTTGTATTGCTGCGCCTGTGAAGGATTCGACGAATTGAAACTATCATAAAAAGTCTTGAAGTTATTGTAAAAGAGTATAAAGAATAAGGCTCTTCCGACCGCTAAAACTGACCTCTCGGCCTTTGTAGTCTAGTGAAGAGTATGCTAGACTATCAACCCAGAGGTCCCTGGTTCGAATCCGGGCTCGAGCATGGTTCTTTTCACTTTCTTTGTTCTTTTCTACATTTAAGAATTATGGAAAACTAAAAATCCACAAGAAAATTGTGGAAAATGTGGAATTTGAAGGACAGGAACACAACTAAGGGCTGGAAATGCTTGCCGAGGTTAAAACCAATTCAAATTGTCTTTCACGTTGTTTCGCCTAATCAATAATTCACGTATGGCTCCAATCAATTCCTATCACGGTTGCCACCTTTAGTAGAAAAATCCCATATTTGGGAATTTTTAATTGCCGTGGGAATTAAAAATTCCCATGGTATTTTTTAATTCAGCACGGTATTTTTTAATTCACGTGGGATTTTTTTTGGGAATTTTCAATTGCCGTGGGAATTAAAATTTCTATGGCATTTTTAATTCAGCATGGTATTTTTTAATTCACGTGGAATTTTTTGGGACTTTTTAATTTTTTATGATTTTTATCAATATTTTGCGCAAAACTTCGCTTCCCTACAGTTTTAAAATGTTATTTTTGCACAAATATCTCCGCACGCTTTTTCATCCCTGGTTATATATTGAAAGTGTTATAAACGCATCCAAATTAAAAAAGCGAACGCGGCAACACATGGAACGTGTTAAATTTAAATAAAACTACACTTAGAAACAGAGCTTCGACGAATTTGGTCGCCGCTTTTCTTTTTGCAAAACGCTTATCACAAACAAAACAATGTTACAAAGTTGTATTTAACAAAAATCATTATAATTTGTTTAATAATAATATGTACGACTTTAAACATAATGAACAAAATTATGAAATTGACAGATAAATGTAAATACAACTGCAGTCAAAATAATAGCAGTGCGTAAAAATAATTCATAAAAATTAAAATCAGACACAAAAAGATTTATCAGGCATGTTCTGCATTCCACTTCCGAGTGAAAGTGAAAATAAATCATAATTGAATTCGATATTTGGTGTTCTACATATCACTTTTTTCGTTTTGTATTTTATTTAATTTATTAATATAATCAATTGTATAACAAAAAAGTTATATATGTTATATAGAACACCAAATATCGAATTCAATTATGATTTATTTTAACTTCCACTTGGAAGTAGAATGCAGAACATTTTTTCTTATGTATTCTTTTATTGCTATTTATTTATATCTTTGCTGCTAAGAACGGTTAATTGAGAAATTGAAAGCGTTTCAATGTAAAAAAAGTATGTAAAAAAAATTTTAAATACTTGTGGTATTTTTTGTGTTATTTTTTTAATAGCTGTGGGATTTTTTTTTTAGTAAATTGGTATGGGAATTGATGTGGTAATTTTTTTGTGTTGTAGTGGGAAAAGGTATTTTTTATGGGAATTTGAGGTGGCAACCGTAATTCTTATAAATAATCTATCCCTTTCCTTTCAGATCAAAGACCAAACCTTGTTTGTATAAGGTGCATACCTCGGTACTTTGATCTTCAAAAAAAAAAATGATTGAAAATTAGCTATTCAGGTGGCTAAGTACATCATACTGCCTTCCTAAGAAAGAAAGTCACAAACGCCAAAATTCCAAAATGTAGAAAAAGGCAGATGAGTTGTGAATGATTGAATGTGAACGAACGTATGTGATATGATATCATGTACGTTAGTGTCACGTGATGTCTTGTGATATAAGTGCAATAAATGTCATTTGACTTATTTGTAGCTCAATGTGGCTTATACACATATTAAAAAACACTTTCGAGTTTTGCACAAATATTTTGTTTGAGAAACTTCTTTTAAAATTCTCTTTATGCTTTGAGCAGCGTTATCATCTTTTATTCTGACATCCTTGTAACTTGCCAGCGTGTTAGCGAAAGTGTTGAATAAGGTTGCGCCACAAAAAAGCGCAATTTTCTGCTACTTCAAAGTTGGCTCTAATTATTTTTTTTTTATATATATATATATATAATTTAGAGTAACGACAAGCTCACAGACGAGCTTTGCTGCTTTTTAATTAACTGAGAGTTCGGCTTTTTTCTGTAAGTTTCAAAGCTTTGTTCACTTTGCAGCACACAAAAGCAAGTAGAACTTTTATAAAATGCTTTGGCAAAACGTTGGCTTTATTTACTTTATTGCATCGTAAAAACTTCAAAGAAAAACTTTTAACAAATTCAGTGTGAATTAATAATATATACCTATTTTTTTTTCATTTTCAATTTCGTTTCATATTAAATTAAAATGCAAAAATGGCAGCATTTAGTTCCAGGAAGTTGTAGATCATTTGGAACTTCTGCTTGCTTTGATGCATGCCTTACAGTCTCGTTCAATGTCTATGCGTACGTCTGTCTTTCTGTCTGTCTGTCTTTCTGTTTGTCTGTGTGGCTGTCGCTGTCTAACTAACTGTCTAGGCAATTATTTACATTAAATGAAATGACATGGCAATAAACAGCAAAAATTAAATTTAATTGAACTCTGGCAACCCACATGCATGCATCATGCATGCCACACGGATTTGTATTGAATTCAAATGAAAGATTAAAAAAAAAGTGGAAAAGTGAAAAAGGTAAAAACACATACCAAAACAATGAGAGAAGAAAAATAAAGCAAAATGCGAGAATTGCACGTTACGCATACGCCTCGTGCGACCGACTGTTATTTTGCCAACAGCATGTTTGCATGTTTGGCAATAATTGCTGATCATTAAACTAGCACTGATTGCTTGATTATTTGTATGACGCTGTAAGCAGCAGTAAAAAATTTTTAAAATATTTTTTCAAAAAATTTGTCAAAATTTTTAAATATTCTTTCACATTTTTTGTTAAATATAGTGTGATTTTTTTTTTGAATTGTCGCTTGTGATTTGTTTTAAATTTGCAACTTAGTTATTTACATTTTTATTTATTTTCATTTCAGTTGCAGCCACAACTCATGCCATGCAACAGCAAATTGTTGCAAGTCAACGATGCATGACAACATGTGTGCGTGTGTGTGTGTGTGAGTGAATGCGAATTTGCTATTTATTTGTTGTTTGTTTTTATCGCATAATATGGCAACTCTGTGTTGCTGTTTCTGTTTGCTGTTATTTATGGGACGCATGTTATTGCGACGATTTGCTGCAGCTGCTGTTCTTCTTTTTGTTGTCGTTGTTGTTGTTGTTGTTTTTATTTTTGTTGCTGTTCCACGTCATTGCTAATTCTAGACATGTCGACAATGACTAATAATTATGATTATTATTTGCATGTGTTGCACGAGTTGTTTTGGCAAACGGAGTTCATTGCAATTACAGGGTGTGTAAAAAAAATTTAAAAACTTTGAAGTGTGAAAAGCTTTGGAGGTTAGGTAAGGAAAAAGTTTAACACTATTTAAATACGGATACGGAAACTGATTCCGAAAAAAATATAGGTACATGTATTAAAGTCCGAAGCACAAATAACCGCGAAATCAATTCCACATCAAATCGTATCAATATTTATATACTTCAATATAAAGTCTAGTAATCAAATCAAGGTGAAATTCAATTTACTTGAAATAATAACAAGTCTTACTGAAGACAAGTGGAAAAAGCGTTAAGTCATAATCACATCTGTAATTCGAAATAAAGTCAAAAGCAAGTATACAGTTATCAGATATCAGATATCAAGTCTTGTTCATATAAAGTTTAGTCCAACTCAAGTTTAACAAAAATGACGTAAAGTCAAAATCTAATCAAGTTAAAATTAAGTCAAGTCAAAAGTGAATCAAGACAAAATTAGGTTGAGTCAAAATCTACTCAAATTAAGTTCAAATCAAGTCGAAAACTATTAAAGTCAAAATTAAGTCAAGGCAAAATTTAGCTTAGTTAAAATTATATCAAATCAATATAAAGTCAAGCTAAAATCATTTTAAGATAAAATCAACACAAAATCAAGTTAATTTACAGCCAAGACAAGTTATAGCCAGCTCAAGCCAAAACTATGTCGAGTCAACATATAGTCAAACCAATATCAAGTCAAGTCAAAATTTAGTACAGTTCAAATTTCTTTAAGACAAAATTGAATCACTTCGAAATATAATCATGCCAAAATTTAGTCAAATCAAAATCTAGTTGGTTAAAATGAAATAAATCCAAAATAAAACAAGCATATTAAATCAAATAAAAATCAAGTACTCAAAATTTACTCCATGTCAAAACTTATTCAAGTCAAGTCAAAATTAAGTAAAGTCAACATCAAAATAAGTTAATTTAAAATAAAGTTAAATGTTGGGGGTTGGAATTAGTTTTAAAGGTTTTCTAAGAGATGGCGTAACTATCAATAGATCGCATCGGGCACACCTGTGACTATATTCATTTCAAAGCACATTGTCTAAGCTTCATTTTTTAGTATGTGTCATTCCACTGAAGTGTAAACAACATATATTTTTTTCTCTGTGAACATGTCGACTTTCGTTCCAACAAAACGCAATTTGCGGGAAGGTTTACTTTTGTGCTTCCATTTGAAGAAAAAAGCGGTTGAAGCACAACGCACGCTTACTGAGGCTTACGGGGACTATGCTCCATCGATTTCTACTTGTGAGTACTGGTTCCGTCGGTTTAAAAGTGGTGATTTTGATACGGAAGACAAAGAGCGTCCGGGCCAGCCGAAAAAGTTTGAAGATGAGGAATTGGAGGCTTTGCTCGATGAAGACCCGTGTCAAACCCTTCAAGAATTGTCAGAATCATTGGGAGTCGACTTATCAACGGTCGGCAAACGCTTGAAGGCCATGGGAATGATTCAAAAGCAAGGAAATTGGGTGCCGTACCAGTTGAAGCCGAGAGACGTTGAACGGCGATTTTGCATGTGCGAACAACTGCTTCAACGGTATAAAAGGAAGAGTTTTTTGCATCGTATTGTCACTGGCGATGAAAAGTGGATCCATTACGATAATCCTAAGCGAAAAAAATCGTGGGGACCACCCGGCCATGCATCAACATCGAGGGCCAAGCCGAATATTCATGGCGCCAAGCTTATGCTGTGTATTTGGTGGGATCAGAAGGGTGTCGTGTACTATGAGCTGCTAAAACCTAACGAAACCATCACTGGGGAACGCTACCAACAACAATTGATGCAATTGAGCCGAGCATTAAAGGTTAAACGGCCGGAATATGCCAAAAGACACGACAAAGTGGGTTTTCAACATGACAACGCACGGCCACATGTTGCAAGAACCGTCAAGGAAACGTTGGAGGCGCTGAATTGGGATGTGCTACCCCACCAGCCTTATAGCCCAGACATAGCCCCTTCCGACTACCACCTATCCAGATCGATGACGCATGGCTTGGCTGAGCAGCGCTTCACTTCTTACGAGGATACCAAAAAATGGGTCGATTCGTGGATTGCCTCAAAAGACGAATCGTTCTTCCGGCGCGGAATCCATATGCTGCCAGAAAGATGGGAAAATGTTGTAGCTAACGATGGACAATACTTTGAATAATATACATTGTACCGTTGTTTCTAAATAAATGCTCAAAAACCGAAAAAAACCTATAAAATTAATTCCAACCCCCAATAAAAAAACATTAAGCAAAGACAAAACCATTTCATAATTAAATCAAGTCAAATTGAAAGCAAGCTCAGACCAAATCTAGTCAAGCCAAATAAGGACAAGTCAAATTATAGTGCCGTCAAAATTAAATCAAGTCAAAATTAAGTCGGGTCAAATTCTACTCAAATTATATCAAAACAAAGTTAAGTGGAAACAAAATCCATTTAAGCATACATTTTCAAGTCCTACATAAATCATAACGGAGTCAATTCACGTCAAATACAAGCACATAAAAATGAAATCAAGCTCAAATTAAATCAATTCAAATTAAAATCAAGTCAAAAACACTTTAGTTAAATAAAATCAAATCGAAATCAAGTTAAATCAAAATCTACATGGAGATAAATTATATTCTTATACTAGCTGATATACCCGGTGTTACTCGAGAGTCATTTATGTAAACATTTTAACATACACTTCTCGATTAAATGTTTTTTCAAATCTGCAATAATGAAAAACATGTTGAATTTTATTTGTAAGCTACCGTTAGAAAGGTAATTGAACGAACATTAATACAAAAAAGTTTTGGAAAATTTTTGTTGTAGGTGGTTCCATCTCTTGCGGTGAGCTAATTGAATTCAAAGAAGGGGTACGAAAAACATATTCGTACCCCTTGCCAAACAAATTCAAAAACGGGTTTTTTTGGTTGTTCAGGCAAAATAATTCTACTTTGCAAAACACAAGGTCATTCCGCTGAACCGTTATTATTTTATTCAAGGTTAAAGATCAAAATTGTATGCGTGCACAGGGGACCGATGAGGGTTAATAGTCTGGTAAGAAAAAATAGATTTTTAGCCATAACTTTTGATTGAAAAGAGATATTGGTGTAATTTTTTCACATAAATTATTTTTGGGATTTGACTTTGATGTAAAAAAAAAAAAAAAAAACATTTTGGAAAAAAATAAATTTCGCGAAAAAAATCAATGGGGGTACCTCGTTGTTTTGATGACAAAAACAGTAACATAATGTTTGCGCTTAGCTGGAAGAATTTTTGCAAATAAATGCTATGTCATATGAAAGGTAGCCAGATGTGCAATTTTCAATTGATTTCATTTTTACAACAACAACAATTTTTGAGTCATTTTTTGAGTAAAAAGTCAATATTTTGGTCCTTTTTTTGACATAATTATAAAACATATATACACCGACTTAACGGTACAGTTCAACCTATTTTTGTAAAGTGATTTTATTGAACTTTTGAACAAAAAAAATTTGAATGAAATATATTAATGGACAGCGGAGATATTTGCATCGAAAGACCAAACTTTGATTTTCATGTAGTTTTTTTCTCATTCTTAGGTAACGATGTTTTATGAAAAAGTCGTTGTACTGAAATTTTCTCCAATTATGAAGATATGTGAGTGTTTTTGATGTCAAAATTACAAAAAATTTTAAAATAAAATACACAAAAATCTCCGATAGAAAAAAGTTTTAGAACAAAATTACCGTAAAAAAAGAGGGGGCGTGGCAACAACTAAGTATGTAACATATTAAGTTGGGATGCACTTAATATGTATACCAAGTTTGAGCGAAATCCGTGGAGCCGTTTAGATTTGTATAAAGGCCAAACAAACAAACAAACAGAAAATGAGTTTTATAACTATAGATAAAGAATACATTCTATGCATAGGTTTTTCAAGATTTCTTTATTGAAAAATTTGACACTATTTCGAAAAGTGTCCAATTTCGATAGAAGTATCAAATTTTACGAATAAAGTCCAATTTCGAAAATAATAAAAATAATGAATAATTGTCAAGTCACAGAAATTGTCAAATTTTGAAATATATGTCAAATTGTCCAATTATTTCAAAAATTTCCAAAAAGTGTCAGATATCGAAAAAATGGTAAGATTTGGAATAAATGCCAAAATTCGAAAAAAATGTCGAAATGTCAGAGTTTAGCAAAAAAATTTCATATTTAATTTTGAATAAGTGCCAAATTTCGAGAAGTGACAGATTTTGCAAAAAAATGTCAAATCTTAAAAAATATGTGTTCATAAATGGACAAAAAACCAGCACGTCCTCGTCGTTTTTCTGGCTGACGCTAAGTGCGGGACCATAAATATTTAAAAAAATTTATAATTTTGCCAAAATTTGACATTTTTCTTTTCGAAATTAGACACGTTTCCGTTTTTTCGCGAAATTATACATTTTATTCGACAGAAAAACATATCTTAAAATTTCAAGATTTCAACGTCTAAACAAAGATTTATATTAAAAAATATATTGATCTTTATTGATCTAACAAAAATTTTTTAATGAAATATATTTAAAAAAGCGGACTTATTGGTATTAAAAGTAAAAACTTTAATTTTCATATAATTTTTTTCTCATTATTAGCTATCAATGTTTTATGAAAAAATTCGTTGTGCTGAAAATGATTGTACCTACTAAAATTTCTATTAGCTGCGTTTTTTCATTGGAGATCAGGATCATATAATCGCATTTGCAAGCAAAGCAAAAACAACAAAAAATCCAGCAAGTGAGCTGGACATTCAAATTGATCCAATTCTATGTTTTTAAGTGTTGATGACGCTAGATGACGCTGCGACTGAAAAAACTGGCAGTACTGCATTATTTTACTTTTTAAAAGTTTGGTAGCAATAGCATTTTCGCAAAATATTTCGCAAAACTTATCTGCTAGCTGCATAAGAACATCAGATATTCTTTTGTAAGCAGAAAATAGCGCCACCTGTCTGTAATCCCAAACGTGTGGGGTTAAATTTGAAGAAACTTTTGGTAGACATCATTCGGCTATTCACCGCAAGGTGCATAGTTTGTACCCACAGTTCTTACAAATATGGCGCCATCTATCTGTGAATTTAACGCACAGATCAAAACTAATAAAACAAGTGTGCTGACCAGATGCGCATATGTTTTATTATATCGCCATATAGCAAAAACTGATTACATGAATATATTAACTTTTACAGCATCTTTATTCACAGTCATCTTTTCGGTAAAATTGTGATATATATACAACATTTAAAGTACCATTGATAAAGAACTAAGTGACAACGGTGGCACAATAGTGAGAAAAAATAGAGCCATCAAAACAAAACAAATTTAACAGGTTGGGAGGCAAAAACTAAGTAGATTATTATAAGGAAGATTTTATATAATCCAAAATGTTCGTAATTACTCTAGACACACAAATGCATTCTTTGAGATAAATGGGAACGTTCAAACTATATAGAGATTTTTAACAGAAAACTAAGTTTTATTAACCCTCATCGGTCCCTTGAGAAATACATCTAATCGGTCCCATTGTATGCGCGCGCAATACACATATATTTTTAATTGTAAAAAAGCTAAAATTTAATAACCATGTTTATTACATTGTTTACTATCATATTAATACATTTGAACTTCTTAAAAGTAGATCTAGAATGAATTTAATTACAATATTACATATATTAGAAAAAAAATTGAATTTTTAACTTTTGTTAGTTATTTGTACATTTTTCGCATAAATTGAAATTATGGTTAGCACAAATGAAATTTCTACACTTTTCACAGCGTGTAGCAAAAAGATTTCTGTTATTTTTATATGTGCAAATGTAGCATCGGCCTCGTTTTGATGTACTTGGTAAATGACGAATCTCTCGAATTCTTTGAATAACACTGGAAGCATCATTACTTTGAGGTTGTTTTTTATGTTTAGTGATCTGTTTTTCAACGAGATTCAGTCCAAGCTCCTCGATAAAAAGGCGACGACAAATATTATGATTCGTTTTAGAATTTTTCCAATTCGGGAACAATGCAATGAACGTCACGAATGCATTCAACGCACTAACATCAAGCATGTTACAAAATACTGCCATTGGCCACCGATTGACTTTTCGTTTGCATGTGTACGTAGCCACCATTTGATCCATAGTATCAACTCCACTCTTGGTTTTGTTGCAGTCTGATGTTAGTCAATGATGTTAGGTTTCTTCTTTTCACTATTCTCATTTATGCTGACAACATTGTGGTATGTACTGAGCAATGTCACAAATCAGTACCGGCGAGGTACCGTATGACAACATAACTGCTTGCAGTTATATACAACTTCTGTATGATAAATTGGCTTTTGAAGCATGTCGAGTAGAACTGAAGGAATTTCAGTCCTATTTTTCCTTATTGTTCCCAAAATAGTCATGCGATTCTTATGTAAATCTTCTGCCAATTCATACGAAGTGAAAAAGTTGTCACACGTTACATTTCTGTCAGAAAGTCCTTCCACCAAATCCAAAACAACACGCCGTCCGAGATTACGTTCAGGAGCGGCATTACGATTCCGATCAACATAAATTTGTGTGTTGTATGCATACCAGCTTTTTGAGTAGCATAGCACCCAAATTTCGATGCCATATTTCGCCGGCTTGGATGGAATATACTGACGAAATGGACATCGTCCACGATACGGAACTAACTGTTCATCTACGGTAATGTTTTTTCCTGGTGTGTATACAACTTTCAAATTATGATTCCATTTATCGTATACATTTCGAAATGGTGCCAATTTGTCACGTACAGAAGTACTTTTAGATGCAGTGTTGACCATACGTTGTTCGCGGTCATCAAATCGAATGCAACCGTGGATACGCTTGAACATTTTCAAAGACATTGTTGCTCTAAATATTGGCCGACCAGTTTCGTCATTCCGCAGTTTGGTGACACATTCACCGTATGACCGATACACACCAAAAAGCAGCAACAATCCAAAGTATGCGTGCAGAGTGTCCAAATCAATGTTTTCCCCAATTGTCTTTGTACTTTCGCACACCATATAAATTCATCATGTTCAAAATAATATTCTCAACCGGTTCAAGGAACATGTGAAATGCAGACGAAACATCAAAATTAAAAGCTGCTAATGCTTTTGGACCTGAATTATAACAAAAATTAAACATATAATGAACATGAACCCATAACAAAGAGGGTAGGTTTTTACCTGAAGTGAAATTTTCTGCACGTCGAAATAAATTTCTTGGACTTATTTCAAATGGTTGCAATGAATATTCAATTTTATTTTTTTTTTTTTTTTGAAAAATATTTATTTTCAGGGTTTGCTGCATTTTCTTCTGCTAAATTTTGCTCAAGTGGCTCAATGTCGTCTTCATCCGAATGCACGCTTACTTTACTTTCATCATTCTCGTCGTCTGATAATGCAAAATCATCGTCACTATTGCACGGAGATTCGCCCGCTTCGCTTTCCAAATCAAAATCCATTTCTAGTTCATCTCGCTGCCTTCTTTCACGTAAAACTCTATCCATTTTTTATCAAATACTTCGAAACGCAACCAAAATTCAAATAAATGCACAAACAAACTTCACTTATGTGTGTTCCAGAACAAACTGAATTTCATAAAACGAAAAAATAAGAGCGTGCTATAAATTTTCACACACAAATAAATAAGCGGCAATTACAGGTACCTGCATATGTGTATGCGCGCACATACACAGGGACCGATTCGTAACTATAACTGCACAGGCAAATACAGTAAGGGTACAGATTCAAAAACGGGTTTTTTTTTGTTGTTCAGGCAAAATAATTCTACTTTGCAAAATACAAGGCCATTCCGCTGAACCGATTTTATTTTATTCAAGGTTAAAGATCAAAATTGTATGCGTGCACAGGGGACCGATGAGGGTTAATAGTCTGGTATGAAAGAATATATTTTTAGCCATAACTTTTGATTGGAAATAGACATTGGGGTAATTTTTTCACTTAAATTATTTTTGAGACTTGATTTTTTTGTAAAAAATATAAAAACAACATTTTGGAAAAAATAAATTTCCCGGAAAAAATCAAAGGGGGTACCTTGTTGTTTTGATATCGAAAACAGTAAAATAATTTTTGCGCTTAACTGGAAGAATTTTTGCAAATAAATGCTTTATTATACGAAAGGCAGCCAGATGTGCAATTTTTAATTGATTTCATTTTTACAACAACAACAATTTTTGAGTCATTTTTTGAGTAAAAAGTCAATATTTTGGACCTTTTTTGACATAATCATAAAACATATATACACTAACTTAACGGTACAGTTCAACCTATTTTTGTGAAGTGATTTTATTGACCTTTTGAACGAAAAAAATTTTAGTGAAATATATTAATGGACAGCGGAGATATTTGCATCGAAAGATCAAACTTGGATTTTCATGTCGTTTTTTTCTCATTCTAAGGCAACGATGTTTTATGAAAAAGTCGTTGTACTGAAAGTTTCTCCAATTTTGAAAATATGTGAATGTTTTTGATGTCAAAATAACAGAAATTTTTTAAAATTAAATACACAAAAATTTCCGACACCAAAAAGTTTTACAATAACAAAATTATCGTTAGTTGAAAAATTTAAAGGGGGGCGTGGCAAAAAATAAGTATGTAACATTTTAAGTTGGGATAAACTCAATATGTGTACCTAGTTTGAGCAAAATCCGTTGAGCCGTTTAAATTTGTATAAAGGCCAAACAAACAAACAAACAAACAGAAAATTAGTTTTATTACTATGGATAAGGCAAATGTTTTGCTGGCAGTAAAAAAAATTCAAAATGAAGCCACATTGGCTGAAATCAAGCATTAAAAATTGAAACTAAGAAAAAGTTTATAATGAGTACTTATTTCTAAAATTTAATTAAATAAATTATTGTTTCAAACAATAATAAAATACTTGATTCTAGAAGGCATTTTTCTAATTCAAGCAAACGCAGTTTTGGTTATTAGAAATATTCTATAGCCTGTATTTCCTTCAACCTTTAACATTAAAATCATAAGTGAAAAAATTACTTTCCAACTTCTCACCTGAACATATGTAATTCATTTTGCAAATTTAAGTTATTTAAATGTGAAACTTAACGTATTATTTATTAAAATTTTTTATATTCACGAAATCAATGAAAAATAAATAAATAAATAAAAGAAATAAAATTAGTGATTAAAATACAAATATAAAATTAAATACAAAATTTCTAAAATACTGCAAGTTTTTGTTTAATTTAAAAACACAATTAAGGTATTCACAAGGTGTGCTATCATGTCATAATGTCATATTATCCTAAGATTTTGCACTTGTTTAAACATTTTATTATGCCTTCTATATAAAAAAGTACTTATATATTACAACTCTGAAAACTATGTTTATTGAAGTGTTGTAATAGAACAGTTGTTTCTTATTTGCATTTGTTTATCTTGTAAATTTTAGTTGTAAAATTTTAGGACAATATGACATGATAGCACACCTTGTGAATACCCTAAATGTAGTTTGCATTTTACTTATAACCGATACAAGATAAAAAATAATCTTATATGACGCACTTGGAACAAAGAGGAAACGTACCAGTACAAGCTTTGTACAAGTATTGTACTGATACGTTTCCTTTTTGCTTTGAGCGCGTCATATATCAAGCAAAAATTTCTAATTTTTAAGACAATTAATCATTTCGATCAAGTAAATTCTTCTTTTTATAGAAGAAAAACCAAAGTATTCTAAAATTGAGAAATTTGATTATTTGAATAAAGCAAACTCTTCTGAATTCTTGGAAAACTAAATTCTCAAATCGAGCAAATATTTTTGTTTTCAGCAAATTCTGTGTCGATAAGCGATAACAGCTTAAGTCTGATTTCAAAGTTTCGAGAAATCTTGCTTCAAAGTTTTCAATCGCCATATGAGTTATATGAAAGAGTCTTTTGTTTTTGTGTCAAAACTTTGGCTAGGGTCATGCTAGAAACTCTAGATTTTGTGTATTTATAAAGATATATGCGTGGAACACATCTACATCAATAACTCAGTATTGTCTTAACTCGACTTGAGCGATTATTGCTTGCGAATTGTTTCCTTGGATCAAGCATATTCTGCTCTCAATAAGAAAATTATGTTTCTAGTATCAAGCAAAACATTTCAGTATAAAGAAAATTGTTAACTTGAATCAAGCAAATCATTTTCAACTCAAGGAAAATACATTTTTCAAATCAAGCAAACTATTCTAGTTATCAGTAAATTGTTTAAGCAAATTTTTCTAAATTTAAGAAAAAAAAATTTCTGAAATCAAGCAAATTTCTGAAAAAAAATATTCTGAAATCAAGCAAATTATTCTTATTTTCAGCACTTTGTTTACTTGAATCTAGAAAATTTTTCTCACTTCAAGCAAACATTTAACTTGAATTATTGAAATATTAGTCAAAGTAAAATATTCTAAAGTTTTAAACAAATGTTTTTTTTTTAATGAACATTTTTTTCTTAATATCGTGTGTTTTAAATTTGCTCAATTCTCGCAGTTAAATAAAACTTGCTTGATTTAAGCAAAGAATGCTTGATTTTTTTCTTCGCGTAGTTAAGTCAAAATGAACTTAGTCAAAATTTAGTCAAGAAAATTCAATATTAAAAAGACGAAATTAAATAGGAAAAATTGTATTCACTCAAAACTGTCTAAAGTAACTAGCTGAAACCAGGCGCTTTGCTGCCACGCCCCCGTTTCTAAACGACCATTAAATATAATCTTGCTTGTGTAAATTGTGGTCGAATACTTAAAAATTTGTTAAAACTTGAAAAATTCTGACGGAACCAGCATTTAAAATTATGTTCGTTTTTAATGTGTGACAAAAGAATTGCTACAAAAAAAAAAACGTCATCGATCATCCAGAATGCGTCGTAAAGTAGCTCCATACAAAATGTATGGGAAAATTAATTTTCTTCATATTTTTTCGGGGATTTTTCGGGAATTTTTAGGTATTCTTCTTATCTGGCCGGAGACCAGTTCGAATTGGTATGAATCATCTAAATCGGTCCAGCTGTTCTTGAGTTATATGCGTAGTAACTAGCGCCACTCTCTTTTATATACATATATAGATAAATAAAACTACTCAGAACTAAATTCGTAAATAATTCGATCAAGTCGAAATCAAGTCAAGTTAAAATCATGTTCAGTTTAAATCAAGTATAGTGAAAATCAAGTTTAAATTTAGTCAAATAAAAATAGAGTCAAATCAAGTTAAATCGATGTTTACTCAAGTCATAATATAATTAAGTCACACTCAAATCAAATAAAAATCAAGTTCTGTCGAAATTGATTCGCATTTTTATCAAGACAAGTCAAAAGCAGCTCAAAAACGCACTCACATTATTCGTTACCTATTTAAATCGGGATCGTAAATATAATTGACAGAAATATCAAGTCAAAAGCAAGTCCAGTCGATATCGTGTCCAGTCAAAAATAAGTCAAGTCACGGCGGAATGAAGTATTATTCAGATAAAGTCACTTCAAGTCGAAATTAATAAAAAATGAAATAAAAACAACTTAAAATGAATTTGAGTCGATACAGATTCAAATCAAAATCATATAATCAAGTCCACGTTAAGTCAAATCGTTATCAAGACAAGACAAAATCAAGTTCAGTTCAAATCAACTCAAGATCATATCAAGTTCAGTCAGAATGCAGTCATGTCAAAAACACATCATGGCTTTAATCATACCATCACGTAAGAATTAAATCAAGTCAATTTGAAGTCAAAGCATACATATAAAATAAAGCTAAAACAATTCGGTGCAACGTTGCGTATGAGTGATCTACAATTCACACTGAGCGCACTTTCAACGACTTTTTATAGACGCCTTGAATTGACGGCCAAACATGTTTAGATCTTAATGAAATTTTCGAAGATTAAATGCACAAAATACCGTTAGTGAATATATAATTTCAACGGCAACTCTACAAAGTATAGCATTAAATAAATTTTCTCTTTCAACGCAACGCATCTATTTCAAAGTCGGTCACAAAAATATAAAAAAAGAGAGTCGGTATGCGAAACAGCAATATAATAATGGTTACCATAATTATATTCAATTGATTGCTTAGCACAGCAACATGGATACATGCACGCACACTTACTTGCTTCATCAAAGCAAACGCACACAAATGCAAAGCAGAGCAATTCAACGTGTATTCAAATTAATATGATTATAAGTTGTTTTATGCAAAAGTATAGTTAGCATTCATATTTGACTATCTGTCAGTCAGTCTGCCTGTCTATATGTCTGTCTGTCTGTGAAACATATACCTCGATGAATGCTAGAAACAAACTGATAGCTAGAGCGACAAACAAACAGTTAGATGTTCATCAGAACTGACCAATGTTGGTTTTGTTTTGGGTTTTTGCATTTGTGGTCAGGTTGGCTTGGTTCAGTTCGCTTCGGTTTGGTTTGGTATGGTTTAATATGCTTTGGTATGGTTTGCATTTTGTTTTAACTCAGCTAAGTTGCTCTTAATCTGGTCAAAATAACCAGCAGACTATTTGTCTGAGTGGCTAGTCTGACCCAGTAGCTTAAATTAGCAAGGCTTGCATTTATATCTTATTTATCGGTCCGTTTTGCATAACTATCTATTTGAAGGAATGCATTCTTTGACTGACTGTTGAACAGGCTGTTCACATTTATCAAAAACGTGATTTATACAAAATTAATTCCATTAAATCTTTTCGTTTTTTTTTTTATTTTTTGCTGCAAGCTTTTATGAGTTTTTTATTTGGCACGACAACAAATAGCTGCTGTACATTTAAGTGCATTTTACTGCACGAATATTGAATTTCTTTTGAAAAATCTTTTTGATATTTTATAGAGAAAACGCTTATTTTTACGACTAGGTCATAAAAGTCTGCCTTAATTATTCTGCTGTTGTCATCATAAAATTGAAAAAAAAGGATGCAACATGAAGACATTGGCTTTATAACAGCACATGCATTGAAAATTTATACAATGAGTTGTAAAATTTTTCTTTTCATCTAAATTTATCACAACATTTTATAAATTTATTGTTAAAATTTAAGAACAAAAATATTATTTCAACTTTTTTACATTTTTATAACATTAAGCTCTTAATGCTTAAGTTTTAAAACTTTGTTTCTCGCTCGTAGCTCTTAACTCTCAAATAGTTTCTTGAATTTCTTAGTTCGCAACCCTATTATCTATAATCACGGTCAAAAAAAAAAAACGACTTAATAATTTAATAACCTATATACTTTTTCTTTAATTTTCACGGTATGCCGAAATCGACAAAAAAAAACACAACCAAACTTTATAGAAATTCTTAAAGAGGGATAGGTTGAGAGTCTATCGCACCCAATTTGACCTCTCAATGTCACAATATTTTTTTTATTTTATTTTTAAAGTTGAAGTGTTCGTATTTTGTTGTGCCCGACATTCATTGAATTTTTACAGCCATTTGCCTTGTTGGAAATGAAAAATTAACCCTTAAAAGCTTTCTAGTCTACAGCAATATATTTGAATTCTTTATTTCAAAATTTTCATTTTTAATATATTATTTTAACTTTTTTATCTGAAATTTAAAATTTTTTTTCTCTTTGAATTTTTAATTTTCTATTATAAATATTAAAAGAATTGTAGTTGAATTTAAAATTAAAACTTATGTTTTGGTATTTGAAATACATATTTTTTATTAATGATTTTTATGTTGTTAAAATTTCTTTAATTTTTTAATGCTTCATTTTCAATGTTGGTTGGTTTTTTATTTTCCATGATTATTTTAATTTGTTATTTTTAATAATTTTTATTTAATTTTTCTTCGGCAAATTGCATTTGATATTTATTTTTTTATTTTTAATACTTTTTTACTTTTATATTTGATGTTTTTTTTTAATATTTATAAATTTTTTTGCCATATGTTTTACATACTAGTATGTACAATATTTTAAAATTGTTGCTATCTTTTCAAAGTATTTGCGCAGGTTGGCCAACTCGAAGAACGTTGGTTTGCCACCTTTTTCACTTAAACGTAAAATGTAGAAAATTTAATATAATTAATAAAAAAAATTAAATAAAATTTAAATTCTAAAAAAAACTAAAACGTCTATTGTTAAAGATATTGTTTCTTAAAAACACAAATTACTTTTCTAAAAAAAACAATCAACATTTTATAATCGAAATGGCTTTCATTTTTATTTGTACACTTATTCGGCACCTATTTGAAAACATTTTGAGATCTTAACATCCCAATATATCTTTCAAGAAATTCAAAAATTTTCTGTATTTCTTGATTTTACAGACACATAAAAATATTTTTAACATTAAAGTGTGCCGATAATTTAAGCTTTGCATACTGTATTACATTGTTTATGTGTTTATTTTTTGGCTTTTATGTACCTAAACAAAAACCACATAATTTAAAAGTTTAAATATCTTTTATAAATTTTATTTCTGAATATTTTTATATTTATTATATTGTCTATATTTTACATTTATTTGTTAAATATTTATCTTTTTTATCATTAATATTTTTTGTTATTTTTTCTTGTTTAAAATTCTCGTGTTTTATATTTTTTATTAATTTAACATAATATTTCTTTCATATTCGTAATATTTTTTTTTATTTTTTTGATATATTTTATATTTTAATAAATTTTATATTTTTTTTAATATATGTTTCACATTTTTTATAAATTTTATATTTTACAATATTCAGTTTTTATGTTGTTTTATTTTCTAAGTTTTTATATTTTGAATATTTTGAATATTTTAAATATTTTGATCATATTAAATATTTGGAATATTTTAAAAAGTTTTAATATTTTGAATATTTTTAGTAACTTTAATATTTTTAATATTTTTTATATTTTGAATATTTTATAATATTGCCTGAATTTAATTGCGAGCTTTAGATCAAGTAAGTTTTTAAGAAGGCAACAACATTAACAACAACAACAACAATTAATGACTTGAAGACTACAGAAGAGGAAACTAATCCGTTTTTTCATTCTTTTTTTTTAGTATTTTTAATCATTTTATTATTTTTAATATTTTTTTAAATTTTCAATATTTTTAATATATTTAAAACTTTTAGTATTTTTAGCATTGTTTAAATTTTGAATGTTCTTAAATTTTTTTGTATTTCTGATAATTTAAAACTTTTTAATGTTTTTAATATATTTAAGATTTTTAATATTTTTAATATTTTTAATATTCTTAACATTTTTAATATTTTTAATATTTTTAATATTTTTAATATTTTTAATATTTTTAATATTTTTAATATTTTTAATATTTTTAATATTTTTAATATTTTTAATATTTTTAATATTTTTAATATTTTTAATATTTTTAATATTTTTAATATTTTTAATATTTTTAATATTTTTAATATTTTTAATATTTTTAATATTTTTAATATTTTTAATATTTTTAATATTTTTAATATTTTTAATTTTTTTTTAATATTTTTAATATTTTTAATATTTTTAATATTTTTAATATTTTTAATATTTTTAATATTTTTAGTATATTTAATATTTTTAATATTTTTAATATTTTTAATATAATTAATATTTTTAATATTTTTAATATTTTTAATATTTTTAATATTTTTAATATTTTTAATATTTTTAATATTTTAAATATTTTTAATATTTTTAGTTATTTTCATATTTTTTATATTTTAAATATTTTTAATATTTTTAATATTTTTAATATTTTTAATATTTTTAATATTTTTAATATTTTTAATATTTTTAATATTTTTAATATTTTTTATATTTTTAATATATTTAATATTTTTAATATTTTTAATATTTTTAATATTTTTAATATTTTTAATATTTTTAATATTTTTAATATTTTTATTTTTTTTAATAGTTTTAATATTTTTAGTATTTTTAATATTTTTAATACCTTTAATATATTAAATATTTTTAATATTTTTGATATTTTTAATTTTTTTAATATATTTTATATTTTAATATTTTTAATATTTTTAATATATTTAATATTTTTAATATTTTTAATATTTTTAATATTTTTAATATTTTTAATATTTTTAATATTTTTAATATTTTTAATATTTTTAATATTTTTATAATTTTTATTATTTTTAATATTTTTAATAATTAGTGAATTAGTTTTTATGATCTATGATATTATTACACGAATTAAATTGTGAGCTTTAGAAGAGAGAATAAGAAGGGAACAACAACAACAACAACAACTCTGTATAGAGTCAATCACTTAGCTGACTAGACAGTCTGTTTCGGAAATCTCTACATATTCCTCTTCAATAGTCTTTGAGTGATTAAGCTGTGATCAACTCACTGTTTAAACTAGTATATGAGTGCGCAGATTTGGAATTCATTATTTCTATGGTGCATTTCGAAAAACTATCGAACACCAATAAATATTGAAATAACTAAAGAAGCAACTAGAACATATGGCAACCCTTGATAGAGTTGATGGCGGTGATCTATAAATAGCCTACTGCTTTGAAATGTCATATGATTAGCAGCCATACAATTCAAAAGAATGAATTCCAAAATCTGCGCACTCATATACTAGTTCAAACAGTGAGTTGATCACAGCTTAATCACTCAAAGACTACTGAAGAGGAATATGTAGCGATTTCTGAAACAGAATGTCTAGTCAGCTAAGTGATTGACTCCATACAGAGTTGTTGTTGTTGTTGTTGTTGCCTTCTTTAAAAACTTACTTGATCTAAAGCCCACAATTTAATTCATGTTATTTTTAATAATTTTAATATTATTAGTATTTGTTATATTTTTAATATTTTTAATATTTTTAATTTTTTAATATTTTAATATTTTTAATTTTTTGCTATTTTTAATGTTTTTAATATTTTTATATTTTAAGTATTTTTCATATTTTTTATTTTATTTAATATTTAACATATTTTTAATAATTGAAGTATTTTTATTTTTTTTTTGTTTTTTTACTTTACTTAATATTTTTTATAATATCTATATTTTTAATACTTATTATAGTGCCAAAATTCTTATTTTTTGTATTTTTAATATATATTATATTTTTAATTTTTTCCATATTTTTCAAGTTTTTAAATTGTTTTTACATTTTATATATACATTTTTTATTCTATTATTCATTTATAATAACACTAATTTAAATAAATAATTTAAATGATAATGCCATTAAAATTTATTTAAACTAAGTTCGTGTCGCACAACAGAGCTCCTTCCAATTCCATTAAAGGACCCATATAGACATACGTTGTATAAAAAATCCAAATTTTTTTAATGTACTCAACAATAATTGCAACCAAGTCAACGGAGGATACACCTGCTATTTACATTTTTTTCTGATCTCTTTGAAGCAGTTTATTTAGTCTAGTAATTTTGAAGATTGCAATAAGCCAGAAGCGACAACGGCAAAAAGCAACAGCAACCACATCGTAGAGAAACTAAGCCAAACAACAACAGTAAGAATAATGAGCCGAAGTAAATCATGTAGCTAAATTATGGCCGTAGCAACGATAGCTTGTTCCAAAGTGCTTCATTAGTCTGTATGAATTACGACCAGTTAAGTAGGAATAGGAGTAAAATTTGAGGTAAAGGAGCAAAAATTTTAAAGCAAATCTAAGACATACGACAATAAAAGCAATAAAGATTTGAAAAGAAAATAAAACAAAAAAAGAAAACCGAATTAGGAAGAAAATATTTTTTAATGCTTACCACACGCTAGAGACATGATACTTAAGCCTGGCCAGGCAATAAGAATAAGAATAAGAATGAGGTGTGGTTAATATTGTGCTAAGATGTTTACAATGTTGCGGAGTAATGAAAAAAGTACTGCACGACTCTGACAAAGCAACAACAACCACAACAACCACAACAACAATAACGCCCCAGCATGTTTGCAGGCGTACAATAACATGAAGTGACACATGAAGGGACGAGAAGAGTATCGTTGCAACAGTAAAAATAACAACAACATTTCGCATCCGAATATAGATTGGTATTTTTAATAAGGTGGGGCGAAACGGGCTTCCTTTGGTGACAGGTAGCGTGTGTGTGAGTGAGTGCGTGCGAGT
The DNA here is from genome assembly GCA_963920525.1 of Dichetophora obliterata. Classification (NCBI taxonomy): domain Eukaryota; kingdom Metazoa; phylum Arthropoda; class Insecta; order Diptera; family Sciomyzidae; genus Dichetophora; species Dichetophora obliterata. The sequence continues at coordinate 201,969,901 of OY986436.1, read as the reverse complement.
GACAGCAAAGCATTAATTTGCATTTGCATATGCAACAACGAAGCAACAACAATAAAGACAATAACAGCGGCAACAATTGCAGCTGTGACTTTGTCTGCACCATTCTTTTTATTTGCAACATTGTTGCTGCAGGGTGTTGAACCTCTTATAGTTATTTTTTAAGTATACACAACAAGAGTTGTTTTCAAAAATTTAAATGACATTGAAAATATTTGCTAATAAGAAGCAGACAAGCTGGCAACTCTTGTGTTGTTCTTTCGATCTTAATACTAAGTCAAAAAATTCGTTGTTGAAAAAAATTGGACAATTTTTGACAAAAATCTTCAAATCTTTCATAGAACTTATATAGGGACTAAAACTTTTTAGGCCAGATTTCTCAAAACTCTAACATCATACTTCAACATTTATTGCTTAAAGAGACAGAAATTTACAGCTTTTTCGATTTAAAATTAAAAAAAAAAATTTATTTGAGTATACATTTATATTTTTGTGTATTTTTACACTCTTTCAATATAAATAACATTTTGACCTATTTTTCGAATTTTTTATTTCTCTATGATAATAATTCTAAACATAAGTTTATAGAGAATTTTTTATAATAGAATTTTCATAGTTATATTTTCAACATTTTGAATAATTTAAATGTTTTTATTTTTTAACTTTTAGTAGCTATTTCATATTTAATAAGTAATAGTTTTAACCCTTTGCATATGCTTATAATACTTATATTATTTTTAATAAACGAAACATTTTAATTACATTTTGTATAAAAAGTATTTTTAGTTCATGAAATACTTTGAAATATGTACATTTAAATATAACATAAAAATTAAAAAAAAAATAATTTGACTATATGAAATATTTTAAGCATATGTAATACTTTTGGTAGTTTCAATATTTTTAATATTTTTTATGCTTTTAAAACTTTCAATAATATTAAAATGCTTTCAGTTTTTAATATATTGAAAACTTAAAATTTTTTTAATTTGAGATTTATTTTTTGTATTTTTAATATATGAAATACTTTTAAAATATTTATTTGTATATTGACCAAATTTTAAAAATTTATTTTTGAGATTCTCATTATTATCTTTATACATAACTATAAATATTTTTTTATAGTTTTATAGCTGATTACTACATTATTAATAGAATGTAATGTCATTAAATTTTTTATTGATTTTTAACTGTCATTTTAAATTGTAGTGCATTTGTTTAATTATAATATTATTTAAATATCATAAAATAGTTTAAAGGTGGAAAATGCTAATAATAATAATAATAATAAAAATAATAATAATAATAATAATAATAATAATAATAATAATAATAATAATAATAATAATAATAATAATAATAATAATAATAATAATAATAATAATAATAATAATAATTTTTTTTTTTTTTTTGCGGAAAAGGTCAGGTGGAATGCCTGTTACGCACCGTCAGCCAAGTTCGTCCCTTGACCGGTGTGTCGGGATCCGCTGTCGCCTATTGCTAGCGCCTACCGACTAAACCACCTCCTTCTTATACGGGAGTTTTTCCCACCCCGGAACCGCTTTCGCATTACTTCGGGGTGGTCCCTGTATTTGGCTGTGTGAGCCAGCATCTGTAAAAACCCGCGTCCGGGCCTCCGCTTCTGCCTTTCTTGCCTTCGAGGTTCAAATATCCTCATTCAAGTTATAGGTCAAGATCAGCTGCCTGCAGCGCTTTATTTCGCCACAGCTAGCCAAGCTACCACTATCTACTTTCCACCGGTAGCTCGGCAGCTTCCAGATCGCGTTTCTTTTTTCGTAGAATATTTTCAACGCATCTGGCTACGCACTTCCAGTTTTCTTCGCTGCTGACCATAATATCAAGCACGCGATCTACGTTGAAAACGCCTACTATTAATATAAGGGCGTTACGCTCCGCTTGCCACCGTGCACATTGGAAGAAGGTGTGCTCTGCGTCATCTAGCTGTCCGTCGCCATAGATACAATCGGGACTTTCTACTTTTCCCATTTTGTGAAGGTACTTTCGAAAGTACCCGTGGCCTGACAGGAACTGCGTGACGTAAAAGTTTACCTCACCGAATTCTCGATTATACCATCTATCTAGGTGTGGGACTAATTTGGCTGTCCACCTGCCTTTGGTGTCAGTGTCCCATCGGTCTTGCCACCGTCGCAGGGTCTGTAGCTGAACCGCCTGCTTGGTCATTCTGTCGTTATTGTTCTCCTTCTTCAGTTCCCATAACGTTTTGCGCTCTTGTGCTAGAAGATCGATTGGTATGGTTCCACTGATCACTAATACTGCAGCTTCAGAAACCGTGCGGTACGCTGAAGCTACCCGTAAGGCTGCCGTTCTCTGTACTGCCGATAGGGGCTTTCTTTTGCGTGTCGTTTTCAGAACATCAGCCCACAGCTCACTTCCATACAGGAGTATGGAGTGTGTTGTCGACATTAACAACTTTCTCTTACTCTGCATAGGACCGCCTATGTTTGCCATTAAATGGCTAAGCCATGCTGTTATTTGGGCTGCTTTCGTCGCTGCATATTGTATCTGCGCCCAGTAGGATAGCTTGTTATCAAGCCTTATCCCTAGGTAGTTTACCACCTTCTGGGTAGTGATAGTGTTCGCGCATACACTCAGCTCTACTTCTAGTGGGATATGCTTTCTTGTGAGAAGAAGGAGCTCAGTTTTTTCTGTAGCCAGTTGGAGGCCGTGAGAGTCCAGCCATGCTTTTGTTCTAAGCATGACCTGATTGAGCTTTCTTTGTGCGTCTGTGGTGTCTCGTGCGGTGATAATAGCAGCGATATCATCTGCGTACCCGACAAGATATGTATCATCGGGCATATCCATACGAAGGATTTCGTCGTAACTTACGTTCCAAAGATCTGGGCCGAGAATTGACCCTTGTGCGGCCCCTGACGTTATCTGTTTTTGTCTGGGACCGCTTGTGGTTTCGTAAGTAAGTTTACGATCCTTAAGATAGTTTCGCATCATTCTCATTAGATACGACGGGATTTGGAAGCGATTTTCCAGAGCGTAAATTATATTTTTCCAGCTCACGCTATTAAAGGCGTTTCTTACATCTAGGGTCGCCAGTAAGACGATTCCCCTTGAGTAGTGGTTCCTAGTTTGTGCATCTTCGAAGCTTGTCAGGGCTTCTGTGATAGCTCCAATTGTAGACCTACCGGGTCTAAAGCCATGCTGTCTTGGGGACAGTCCCCCACTAGTGTTAATTGCTGTCGCAAGGCGAGGCTTAAGCAGTCTTTCTAGTAGCTTTCCAGATGTGTCAAGCATGCAGAGGGGTCTGTAGGCCGAAGGAGACTCTGGGTTTCCTTTTCCCTTGCTGATGAGTACTAGACTTTGTCTCTTCCATATTTCTGGAAAAATGCCTTCTGTTAAGCAAGCGTTGTACATGCTTAGCAGTACGTTGGGTCTCGAGATTGCAAGTATTTTCAAAATCTCTGATGGGACGCCGTCAAGGCCGGGTGCTTTTTTATTTTTAAGCGTTCTCGCGGCTAGCTTGAGCTCGTCTTCTGTAAAAAGTGGAGGCGAATCATCCTGAGGGATCTCCAAGACTTCTTCTGTTACGTCATGCGTGGGAAAAAGGACATTTACGATGTTGTCCATTTTATCTGCTTCTAACTCAAGCATCGGTGGTTTTGATACGAGCTTTCGCATAACAATCTTGTATCCGAGCCCCCAGGGGTCGTTGTTAATGTCATTTCGGAGGTCCTCCCACTTTCTTTTTTTGCTCGATATGATAGCTTGTTTGAGGTTGTTCTTGGCTATCTTAAACTCATCATTTTCGGATAAAGCTGCACCTAAGCGTCTTGCTCTGGTATACCTTCTCCGACTCTGCAAGCATGCTTGTCTCAGTTGCGCTATTTCTTCCGTCCACCAGTAGACGGAGTTTTTGTGCCTACATGTTTTTATTTTCGGCATTGACCTTTCGCAAGCTCTCTCGATTGTTCTCATAGTTTGGTTTACTATGGACCTTGCGTTATTTGTAGCAAAACTTATTTGGGGGTTTGCATCTATTTCGGCAAGAAAAGCGTCTGGGTTCAATTTAGAGGCATTCCACTTGCGTGTGCTCTTTTTGGCGGTGTTTCGAGCAGGGCGACTTGACATATTTACACAGTATGATATGTATTGGTGGTCGCTGCCTGTAAAGTCTTCAAGGACTTTCCACGATTTTAGCCTGTGAGCCATTTTCTCAGATACTAGTGTGATATCTGGAGTTGTAGCATTGCATCCCGGTCTTCGGAAAGTGGTGGCAGTTCCAGTGTTTGCGACTACTAGGCCTTGCCTGGCAATCATATCTAGAACTCGTCTTCCTCTATGATTGGTTGAAGGCATACCCCATTCAATCGCCTGCGAATTAAAGTCTCCTGCGACAATAAACTCTCCCCCGATCTGCAGAATTTTGTCTTCTATGCAGTCGAGTTTGGCCTGAAAGTCTTCTATATTATCGCTGGGGGTCAAGTAGCAACTCATTAGGGTAAAGTTGTGGCCAAGAATCCAAACAAAGCCGTTTCCTGCACCGCTTCCCTTTATTCGGAGCTTGCTCTCAGCCGGGAGCCAAATGGCTGCTGTCTTTAAACAGTCTTCCACCCAGATTCCGCTTATTTTTTCTTTGTATTGTTCGCTGACAATAACAACATCTGCATCTCTATCTAGAACTAGCTGCGAGAGAAGAGCGTCTGCCGTCCTACTTCTATGCATATTCGCCTGAAGTATTCTCATTTCTTCTTATTGGCTTCACACTTACGGGAGCCCGGTAGGTGGTCTACTGAAGCCCGGCCCTCATGATGGCATAAGCAGCATTTTGGAGGGTTGATGCATTATTTTAGCTTGTGTCCTGCTTCTCCACAGCGTATACATAAGCCTTGGCCTTTCCGATCAGGGCCAGTGCAGCTTGACTGGACATGTCCAGTGCCGAAGCATCTGTAGCAGCGCTTAGTATCTTCAAGATATTTTACTCTGCAACTTGTCCAGCCGATAAGTACACGCCGTTCTTTTAGGATGGCATTTGCACTTTCCGTTGGCAGCGTAACGTATGCTCGTCGTTGTTCTCTGCTGTCAGTGCGCGATATAGCTACTCCCACCTCTGCTCCTGGGTTTTTGAGCGCTTTTCTAATGGCGACTACTACCTCGTCTTTGTCGGTAAAGCTATCCAGGTCGCGTACTTCGATTGTCACCGTTGGCTTAAGATCAGTAACGGTTGCATCATCTCCCAGTGTTTTTTTTATTGCCTCTCGGAATTCATCCTTGTTTCCGCCTTTTCCCAATTCTAAAAGAATGGCTCCAGTTTTCGTTTTCCGGATCGAGCGGATGGCAATGTCTGAGATTTCTGGTTTTACCCTCTGTCGCAGGTTCTTTAAAGTGTCGGCGTAGCTGTGGCCGTCTGCTGGTTGAACCAGAACTGCATCTGGTTTTTCTCGGGGGCGTGCTTTAATCTGCTTCCTTCCTCCTCTCTTGTTTCCATCCTTCTTCTCCTTATCGTTTTGTTGACAAGGTACCTCTGGTTTTTCTCGCAGGCGTACTTGTTTTTGTTTACCTTCTCCTTTCATTTTTTCTTTCTTGTTCTCTTTTTCGGCTTGTCGCTGTAATACTTTTGATTTTTTTTTCTTGTGTGTTACAGTCTTCCATTGTGCATCTTCTTCTGGATCTCTACTTGTTTCGTTTGTTACAGCTTCCGTTTCTTTAGGCCTCTTTTGAGTCCCTTGCGCTAACGGACTTGAAGCAGCTCGTTTTGCGTTTGTCGTCATAGGTGTTGATACTTGTGCTGACGGCTGACATTTAGCAGCTTCAGCAAGCTTTCCCTCTTTCTCTGCTCCTGTCCAGTTTCTTCTGTAGCTAGCAATCACATCAAGCAATTCGTCAAGCTCTGAAACCCCGTTCTTAATGTCCATGTTGACATTTTTCTGCCTTATCATGGCCGCTTTCATCTTCCTGAGCACTTTTCTGCACTCTTGAAGCGATTCTTCCTCTGATGCTCTCATTTTTAAAATGAACTCCTGACGTGGTGAGCTATGAATTGCCGGAGCTGGTGAAGAGATTGGCGTGCTGTATCTAGTCGGGAGGGGCGCCACATCACAGCTGCTTGGAGTTATGATAGTATTACCTGGTTTCGATGGCATCGCTTCTTTTTGCATCAGCAGCGCTTCTGCAGTGCAACCTTTTGGCG